>JAQBSW010005283.1:0-59133 GCA_029291075.1 Eudiplozoon nipponicum
TGAGTTCTTGGTATTTACTTATGTTTTAGTGCATAAAGTCAAAGGTTATGTGCTTAGAAGCTTTAAAGAATTGTTAGATTTTAATCAGGTATTTATTTTATTTGCATATTTAAGTCAATAAAAGATCCCATCAGTGAAAAGCTTCTTCCTGATCCTGTAAAGCCACCGTATTATCAGCCACCTTATACCGTAATTCTTGAGCTGAATGGGCTTCTTGTTCACCCAGATTGGAAGGTAGTTTTGTAGGTACAATATTTTTTTAAAAATTTGACTAAAACATTAAAATAGACTATTTTTAAAACAACTTAATTAAGACTACACACTCAGCACAGCCAGTTGGAAAATCCGTACTAATGTTTTATTGTTTGAAATATAAAATTATTATATTCTAAGGTCCGAAGTTCGCTCGCAATACGCAGCAGACTTTACTGCTGGATTATCATTCCTTACGTTTAGAGCATGTTTTCTTAAACTGTGCGGAAAGCTATATTGGCTTTCATTTGTTGTAGCATGTTATATTATTTGATTGGCCTATGATGCTAGGATTTGCAATACACTGCGCTGATAATTTGAAATTTCGTTTAGCGTATAAAATAATTTGTTATGTGTTCATTCCAGAAATGCGATTAGTCGTAGCCTTCACCAACTCGAAGAACAACTTGTTTTTTGCACTATCTGTCTGCTAAAAATCCATTAACATTTTTAATGAATGAATCCGAGTTTTAAACGTTTAGGGCAATATTAGCCTACGCATAATTCCTTGTTTTATTTATTTTATGTAATTTTATTTAGATATTCAGATAATTGACTTGTGTTTCGCGTATTTTATAACGCTAAACTAAACCCTCTTAGGTGGGTTTATACATGCATAACTTATATCAAATACGTTTGGTTTATCAATGTATTATAAGTTTCGGAGAGTATAATATCCAAGAACGATAAATGAAAATTCGATCGTTGCCGTATGCAATGTTGCTGTGTATGAATTGTGCCGTTTTGTTGAAGACGTGTTTTTAAACGTTTGAATTTTATTGGTTTATTTCTTTTAATAATGTTTGGAGAATAGGTAAATATCAATCTAGTTGTGTCTAACCATTCACTTAACACTTCTTCCGTATCAAAATTATTGACGCGTCTCCTTTTTCCATGGTCTTCATCAGAGTACGACGGGAGAATGAAAAACGTAGATCAATTTGCAATGCATGTACAAAGTATGGACAATCATATATGCGGATTTCATCCATGGTAGTTTCGCAGACATTTTATGCGATCCGATATGTCGGTTGAATGGTATCTATGCAATCCAAATCGTTTTGCAGTTTTCCCGCAAATATGTACTGTCCACTAATTTTGCATAGAAATTATGTAGTTGACGTTTCTCATCAAGTAGAGTGTAAGCGAGACTCTTAGGAGAGAAGGCCGAACCCCTTGTATATGCATTTCGGTTTGCTTTTCACTATTCAGTTTGTTGTTGTGCTCTTATACTCTCCATTGAAGGTCTAAACGCGACAATACTTGTAGTTTAAAGTGTCCTTGCTGTGATATGGGAGAATCGCAAAATTGGTTTAATGAATTCTTACCGTTACCTACGTGATCAATTATGGTTTAATCAGATTTATATATGTTGATCGGTCTATTTTCTCAGTTTGATTTAGGTCTGAGCGTCAGATGTAATTAATTGAGAGCAAAATAAACAAGTTGACCGGTTCTATGCGGCCGTTCTTTTACGTTCCATCACCATCAAGTCGAGGTATGAAACGTCGATTGTACGGGTTCGACTACTGTTTGAGAAAGCAGGTTTCACATCTTACTCGCCAGACCACTGAAGCAGTTGATACCACAGGAGGAGTACGCAATCCATGTTTCCTACGGTTTCTATTATTTGCGATATCTGTCATTTTATCATACACTGACTAATTAGAAGAACTGAACAATCATAAACCTGTAAGGTTCTAACGACTAACAGAGTTCAATGGAGAGGAAATTCTAGATCCTTGTTTATGGTGTATTTTGTTGTATCGGTTCCCGTTTATGCCACTGTGACTTGGTAGTTGGATGAATTATTTTGTCAGTCAATGTTCCTACAGGATTTTGTTTAGATAGTTGTGAATTGAACCTTTGAATTTGTCGAAATTTCTGATCTTAAGATCGGTGGTCTATAGTTAATCGCGGTTCGGAGATGGTAATTTGAGGATGCAGCTCTTGATCATATGACTGAGCCCAAAATCGGGTTGCCAAGTATAGGAAATAGTTTAAGTGGACTATTATTCATTAAACGTAGGCAAGTTTTAACATCGGCGCATTTAATGTATGGACATGAAAACAACTTGGACCACACGAATTTCTTGCACGTACGTTAGATAAATTATAAATCTATATATATTGCGTGTTCGAAACCAGTATACATGATCCTACGTGCATTACAGAACGGAATGTACCATCCTTATCTACTCGTTATTGGCTTCGAATATTTGGTTCCATGGAGTTTTTCAACCCGGTAAATGAGGTGTCGGTATTTTTCATAGCACTCGACCTGAAGCTTGCTTAATTCGATTTTGTGCGGCACACTGAAATACATTTATTAAAATCAATGCAAAAACCGTAATCAACGTTGCCTTTTGGTTGTATCTGCATAAGCTCCTAACTATTGCAGCACAGACGAGAGCAAGAAGTTCACATACAGACTTGGTTATGAGTGACATGAATGATCAAGTTGAGCGCTTAAGTAGCAAAGAATTTCATTTCGGTGGATGATACAATTTAGCTCGACACGCAACATTAACGTTGAACTTCTTTTGGATAGTTTCGCGAAACAGAGATTATACTTATGTAGTAAAAACTTCAGAAGTAGTGTAAGACGTTGCGCCAAACAGCGTTCTCCTTCCCACGACAACGGTGGAATAAAATAGATTTTGTAGCAATCAGTTATAGATGTCGTGGTTGCGTCCAGGATTGTCGTTCTTGTGGAACACATATCGGGTCGGACTATGAACTTATCCCTTCTAGATTTGAACTAAAATTTTCCGGAAACACAAATAAAAATAAATCCCAAATAGTTGTAGGCAAATTGATACAACCTTCCATCCGACACAAGTATGAAAATATTCTTAAGTCAAAGCTAGCTAGTCTTGATAGCGAAAATTCGAATGAACTTTTGACCAAGATAAGTTACACTATGCACAATGCAGGTACTACTTTATGTGGCATTGCTGGCCTCCGTAGAAATAACCCTTGGATCTCTGTAAAATCGATGGACATAATCGAAACAAGGGGCCAAATGCCACCTGACTCGGCTCATAATAATACTCGTCGCAATGTAAGACGCCAACTTAAACGAAATCTAAAAGTCTATCTCGAATCCTTTTGCACGGGAAAGGCTGAAGAAGTGAAAGAAGAGTTCGGATCAGGTAATAATCGCTGTCTGTTCCAACTTATTCGCGCAACAGGTCCGATAAATTTGAAAGTTAGTGAAACTAAGTTGTAGTATTAACCATTTAATAACCGATAAAGTAAGTCGTCTTGATAGGTGGGCTGAACACTTCAAAAATCAATTTTCTTTGGCACATGCGTCAGTTACAATTCGCGAGAACATGCCTGTAACAACAGTGTTGAATGTTAATCTCGAAGCACCAACAGAGTTAGAAATACGAGATGCAATCCTATCTCTTAAACATCGCAAAGCCGCAGGTCCTGATGATTTGTCTCTGGGTGTTTTTAAGGATGCTGGCAATATAATTTCGAGAGCTTTGACTAACCGTTTCGTACTATGTGGAATAAGGAGACCGTACAGTTTTATTAGAATGTTCCGCCATTCGGTATGAAATTCGCACCCTCTAAATGTAAGATACTTTTACAGAATCACCTAACATTCACTCCAACTCTTCGACTGCAGAATGATGACATAGACATAGTTGGCAGGTTCACATACGTTGGGAGCTCTATCAATAACTCAGACAATGTGACTGATGTGATTAGTATGAGAATCGTGAAAGCTAGATTAGCTTTCTAGAACATTCGCCATTTATGAAGAAACGCAAGTAGTCCACTCTGCTTTAAAGATCGTGTTTGCAATTCATCGGTACGAGCGGTTTTATTATACGCTAGTGAGATGTGCCCCCTGAGAGTTGATAATTTTAACGCTTGCGGATATTCGACCATCGTTATTTAGAAAGCATGGCACATTTTTTGCCAACAACGAATAACCAACGTTGACATTAGAAGTATTTTGAATCTACCGAAAAGTGCTCCTCGTTAGAGAAACAAATAAGGCTCAATCAACATTGTTGGCTCGGTCAAGTGTGCCTATGCCCTGAATTCGATTGCCCAGTAAAACTCTGTTCTCTCATCTAGCGCCAGATTGGCGTAAGAAACAAGGTGGGCAGGTTTTGACATGATAGAAAGAGTTAAAGTCAATTACATAGAAATTGGGTATTGTAGGACCACTGATCTGCCAACGAAGGGGTCCACGTTTGCGTCATATTTCTTTGTCAGAAACTCTGTGTGACGGCATCGAATCGAACTCACTGGCGATTTCGTTGCAGATTTCTAGTAGAGTTATCTTCGTAGCGTTCTTTTCTTAGTAAGGCAGAGTTAGCTGCGAGGTTTAGTTCTTTTTATGGCGTGATACAGTGAAACCGCAGGGAAGCTATATTGTTGATGTTGCATTGCCTTAAAGCTGACTTGGCCATAATGTTGTTGTTTAGAGTTTTAGTTTGCCTCACTCGTAAATTTCGCATAATTTCTGTGCAAAAAAATTTTTTCCCTGTGTTATTTATAAAAAATTTACTTTTTGTTTAATTTATTATGGTTATATGGTAGTGAAATATTAGTTATTGGGTTAGTTATGGCTATACGAGGTGATGATCATAATGATGTTGATGATCTGCTGACTACGGGGGTAAACAAATGATAAGCTATCTCAGAAAATTAAAATTCACAGTGTGTATTATATTTTAATCTCCCCCTCTTCACTGTCTAATAGAGATTCTCTCGTTGGTACGGAGCGTAAGGTGGATTTTGATCTAATAATTCTGGTTAATTAATATTCAAAGTTAGGTTAAGTATTCACGTCTGTATATTTAATTTATAAAACAGAACGAATTTGTCACTGTGAATTCTTAGCTATTTCGTTAGTAAAAATGAAATTGATATATGCTGTGTAAACGAAATCAGAATTCAAGATCATACAAATATTATATAAGTATATTCATTATCCTCGTCTATGCATTATTGACTACGAATATTTGGGACCAAAGAATTTTTCAATCTAGTCGATGGGAGGACGATATTATTTGTAGCTCACGAGCTGAAGCTTCTGTAACTGAAAATTCCCTATAAACAGCCGACTTCGCGCGATCCTATTTAAGGCGTCGGTTAAACCAATTCAAAGCATTAATAAACATTCCATTTTCGTTGTATATGCATACACTCCTTCGAAATGCATTACACACAAGCGCAACAATGCAATCTATTGAAGGAACTTCTTTGTTGCGAACCTGGATTAATTTTTCGTGAAATGCAACTGATGAAGGCCTACGGTAAGGTAGGTCGAAATATTTTGCCAAAAGAAAATTACTGGAACAATGAAAGCTGCGTTAGTCAAAACGCAGATCAGGTAATGCCATCTATTTCTACTTTAATTACATTTTAATATGGTCTTTGATCGGAATGACGTGAATGCTCAACTTAGGAGCCTAAGTAACGCATAATTTCGTTTGCATAGCAGATAATTTTTCAGCTCAATGTATAACGATAAAATTAAACGACTGTTGAGTTGCAGCACAAAACATACTTTATTGTTTAGTAGTACCAACTTCAAGCATACTACGAGTCGCTGTGCGATGTAGCATCCTTCAGCTCCCTAACCGTTGTTGACCTAAATAGAACGTGTTGCAATTATTTACATTTAGTGTGGTTAAATTCGTGATTGGCGTTCGTTTTAGAAAATGTATGTCGATTTGGACCATTACCATCACTGACAGCAATACAAAAGCCGTCAGTAACTATTGCTTCACCGACATATAACTACAAGAAAAAGGTAATGATAATGTGAAATCTAATATTTTAGATCAAAAAATTTTTAAGGGGAAGTAATTTATGTTGGAGAGAATCTAGTTCGGGTAAACATATTAACCTTGTCAACACACAAAATGATAACCTAGACCTCTATTCCATTCCATTATGGCCAAGTAAGCTATAAAGAAAGGTAACGTCGGCAATACAGCTTCCTTGCGGTTTTAACATTATCAATTCTAAAGCACAACCGAACATCGCAGTTAAATTTGCCAAATCAAGAAAAGAAAATCCACAACAAGATCGCCGCTGAGTTCGATTCAAGAAACTGATGCACACGTCCGACGGGTGGCTCATTGGTTAGAACAATAGATTCCGGAGCAGGCGTGCCCATGTTGAGCCCTGTCTGTGGCAAATTATGGACGGTAGGTAATGAGCTCCCAATAAGGATGAAACCGGTTTACTGGATGAATTTCTTTTTTTACACTATAAACTGTTTATGTATGTACATAAAGGGCCAGGTTTTTACACCGGTTTGATGTATCCGGTTATTTTGTTAATAACTTGAAATGAACACAGAATGTCGTCCTTCTCACTGTGGGTTACAATTAAAAGAGCCCCCTCCTGTGAACTCCGTTTGCCGTTAGATTCATGCAATTTCCGACTAAAAGTGTCTGTAGTGATTGTATAGTGCGGTATTATCATGCTGCTGAAATCCCGCATAATAGTATCTGGTCATGGCATATCTGAACTACCTGTACAAATCCAGTTATACACGGTGTTGCCTATTGTGTACGGATTTTTTTGGTTTTCAATAGACAAAAATTCCAGCATATCATAGGCGGTTGCAATGAGAGAAATTTGAAACAGATTCTGATCTAGTTATTTGACCATTACAGCACTCATGTACACTCTTGCGTTCAGAACGGAGAATAACTATTGTCTGCCAGGTATTTAACGTTAGTACGCTGCTGTCATTGTCACCGCTATTTTCATTTCGAGTCAATCTGCCTATAGCTCTGTTACTCGAGCAGTCTACGATTTTCTTTACGTTGGAACCAACCGCAATTTGACTCAAGGCCATGGTCCACGTGTAAGCATTTTTTAAATAACTCATCATTAAATTAGGCATGGTTTGTGAGTTCTTTCACACATGTTCATTATACTGAGGACCAGATGGCCTACGGGAAATCAATTGTTGGTCGAGTGAGAGCAGTATTCTCCAGCCAAATAAGGATTTTTCCATAACATTGGACAGCAGGAAGCTTCTATCATAACTGCTGGATTGATCTCGCTTGGTAAAATAAAAATATGCTTTCTCGCGTTATTGTACCTAATGCTAAATTTTGGGTACTCAAAGAAATTCTGGTCACCTGGTGTTAAGCAATGTTAACACCGCTTTTTATGTTTTCCAGCCGTGAAGAATTGGCTTACTCGAGAGGCTAAAGGTATTGTGTCTTAGGAGGCAAAGATATGGAACATCGATTGGCTTACGCGAAAAACAAGAATTGTTATTGAATTTTTAACGGGTTGTAAATTTTGTCCATCAGTAATTTTTGTTCTATTTGCATGCGTAGATGTGACATCTGAGAAGTGATCATTCTGCTAAAGGAGTTCGAAGGGCTGAAGATTTTAATTACTGCAGCTCGTTAAGCACTCCTTAAATCATCTGAATCAATCAACTATCCCAAGCAGTATAAATAGGATACAAATTGATTTATCGAATTTGTTATGAGATCACTATCGTTACTTAGTCTCATAAGGTATACAAAATCAAGTATAATCACAAATGGTCAAGGTGGCTGAAATCAATTTAATATATTTTTATTGAGTCTTTATCGAAGTGTATTTTCAAAAATACTAACTAGCGTTGTAATCGCGTAGTTCAGAGAAGCAACTATCTCAGTTAAGTCGAGACCATCCTTTTAATGCTCAGCCTTTAGAAATGTTACTCTATAACATCAGTAAATTGTCTTGGTATCAATCTAACATTTTGGTGCAAAAGTTGTTATCGCCATTGGCGAGAACAAATTCGTTAAGAACGATGAAAATGATTGCAATGAATTCTTCTTTGGTTTCTACCAGAGTTTGGATATCGAGACCACATTTTCACACATCATCGTATTCTCGAGCTAGGTTACCGGTATCAGCGTATTATCGTCACATTCGACTCGACTACATAGCAGTTAAATATGTAATCGCGATCAAGTCCTTTCTTCTACTATTTCTTGAATGTTTGGGCAGTGCGAGCTTAAAATGTTGAATCTCCGCGATTTGCGTTCGCGGTTTGTCGCACTGCAATATCAATTTCGCACAGATCCAATTGATCCTCATTTCCAAGTACGCATCGAGTTTTTCGTCTCATTGGCTTGGTGTGGATTCGTCCCTTTCCTCCGAAGGCTTCAACATCGTTCCTACTAACCACTGCAAATAAGGTACGATCTAATCTTCGTGGACTTGCAAAGTTTCGGTACGATATTTCCCGTACCATCTTCAGGCCTCTAATCACACATACACAGTACAATGCTCACAATAGCAGATTTAATTAAATGTGAAAACCTCTTTCATAAACAATTTCTATTTATATGTTTTTAAAAAAAATCTATCGACTCACTAATGGTTTTAAACAAAGAATTGGTCTCAGTAACTAAAATCTATATATGCATATGCATGGAGCACATGAAAACGCCCACTCAACTATATATATATATATATATATATATATAATATACTAAAACAATTGCCATTGGCCCTTACTAATTTTAATTCCGGTATACATGATCTCATCTAGTTTGCATAATATTAGTAGAGAGAGATAGAAGGTATCAAATGTGTACGGTATATATATATATATATATATATATATATATATATATATAATGTTTGATGTCACGGTAATTGAAGGTAAAAATCAAAACCGAAAACTACCGACAATCTTGATTTTCAGAAATTGTGTTTGTGGGAGAACTAATATATACGCAATTTCGCATTAGGTATTGCGCACCTAGAAACAATTAGTCCATATATGACCCGAAAGTTAAATTAACGACATCGAGTTACCTCGATTGAAAGAGAGTTATTTATAAACCTGAGTATGAGATCACGTTTATTGGAAACTTATTAAGAACTAGTCTAGATGGCTATAATTTCCTATTTCCTTTTATCCTTATCTTTCTCAGAAACATTATACAGTAGATTTACACAGATCTATGAATGGATATGATAAACGATGTGCTTATAAATAATTATATACATATGCTGATATATTTACTTTATATATCGTGAAATTATATAAGGTTGACATTTATTAATCTCACAATGTTGTTTATGTATATATATTTAAAATATTTAAATAAGGTGTGAATAAGGTAATAAATAAATAGTAAGAAGTCATATAATCTTTACATGGTTAACCGCAGGTAATTGTTTATACATATATATATATATATATATATATATATATATATACATATATGTAAGACAATTGTCTGTAAAACACCAAGTCTAGTGGCCACCTGGCGTAAATATTATATATAAGACATCCTCTTTACTTGGCAATTGTTTATATATATATATATTCTTTTTGAAATGCGAGCTTTTAATAAAATTCATTGTACTCTTCTTTTTATGTGCAAAAACAGATAAGAAATTTTACTTGGCCTCACGTAGGCTGATCGACCGAGACGGTTAATTACTCGAATGAGAGAACATTGCAACTTGAACGCCTGTTTTAAATCAAATGGTGAATACACGTCTGCTATTGCGCAACACATCATCGAAACAACGCACGTATGTTCTCCAGACGTAGCATTCAAAGTAATTTCTAAATGCAGAAACAAAAGGGAGCTAGCCACATACGAAGCCTTATGGATAAACAAATTGCAGCCGGATTTATGTAAGCAGAAGAAGCACGTACAAGCATTGAGCTTGAACTGGATGTGGCGCACGCAATTTGATTGGTTTCTATTTTTCACACTCGCTTTGTTCACATATTTCTATCTTGTTTTGCTTTCCAATTTATATATAAAGATATGTTCATGAGTAGATATTTGAGAAGACCATGCGAAAGAAAATTTTCTTATATCTGATAAAATTTCTTTTTGTTTTTGCACACAAGAAGGGAACAATGAATTTTATTAAAGCTCGCATTTCAAAAGAATATTATCTTTGTTTTAATTAGGATGGTTTGTAAGGAGTCTACGAATTAAGAAAACTCAAATTATACTTAGTTTAAGGCATGTTTTAAAATTGTAATACAAATGTTAATGAAATCACCTTAGAAAATCAGGGCATATACAGCGGCTCGTATTTTTTGTCTAAAACTACATCAGCATCCATGTAATGCTAAGGGTTTTAAAACCGAGCCATTTTTCTTTTTTTCCCCAACTGACTTCCTTTTTAAACAAATTAATGTTTTTGATAACTTTCAAATTCACTATTAATATGTGATGATATAATTCTCATCAAAAATTTTCTTTTGCTATTTTCGCTTAAGTCAAAAATAACAATATTATTGTCAGCCTTTCCAATGCCGCGTTTTGCGTACGCGGATAATAGCTGTACACGGGCAGTTACACAAAGATCCGATTTCTCACAATTTCCAATTTTGTTTTTTCTTTGATCGGGTTGACTTGTTCTTTGTTCAACTGGAAATGTGGTTCTATCAAATCTTTGTTTACTGGCGACGTTTCGGTGCCTACTTTTCAGCACCATCCTCAGCCAACACAGTACAACAATAACAGATTTAAGCAAATGTGGAAACCTCGTTCCAAAACCATTCTATTTATATATATTTGACTCTAGTTTTAATCATAGAATTTGTCTCAGTAACTAAACTCAATATATAACTATTTATAATTAGCAGACCAATCATTACCTCACGTATACATAATCTCATCTCGTATGCAGAATATTGTAGGGGAGAGAGACAGTATCGACCTTTTGTTATTTGTTATAACTGTATTGCTACTATGTCACGGTAATCAACATTCAAAAATGATAAAAATAAAACCTTGACTGTCATATACTGTATTTTATTTAAAGCCGGAAGTTCTAATGTATACAATGTTGTTTGAGGTATTGCGCACATAGCAACAAATTGGTTCAAATATGGAGCAGCAAGTTACGTAGATGGATAGAGAGTGAATGTCATAGAGATGCTTAGGTGAACGATTAAAGAGAGAAAGATAGAGATAGTATGGAACAACTAACGTTTTTCAAAAAACTAATCGTAAGCACAATGCGAAGTTAATCAACTGAGGATGGTGCTGGAAAGTAGGCACCGAAACGTCGCCAGTAAACAAAGATGTGATAGAACCGCATTTCCAGTTGAACGAAGAACAAGTCAACCCGATCAGAGACAAAACAAAATTGGAAATTGTGAGAAATCGGATCTTTGTGTAACTGCTCGTGTACAGCTATTACCCGCGTACGCAAAACGCGGCATTGGAAAGTTTCAAGCTGACACACCGCAAAATATTAACTTCAAAAAATACTTGTTGTCAGCCTTGTTTGAGCTGAGGTTTATTTATACTAAGATGCGAAGGTCTGGCAACTATAAAATATCTTTTTACGTGACGAAGACAGAAAAAACCAAGCACCATTTAATTTAATAAGCATGTAAATGAATGGCGCGTCGCATGTTTGTCTTGATCGGTAATCGACAATATTTGCTTATTACCAAAACTCTCCTTTCTAAAAACATACCTGTGGATTAAAAGATGAACCTAGTTAAGTGTTAATCAGTAGCACTATAATATCTTTACATAACTTAAATGTTTTGTTGACACCATACATCCAGGAATTTACTGAATGTAAAATATCATATTGCTGAAATGAATTTAATGTGGTTATTTTCCCTGCACGACAAATCGCCAAAAGGTTTAATAATAAATGAACTTTAAATAAGTGAATATTACATGAAAGCGGAGAAATCCGATTGTTTATGCTTGTAGCAGACCACTTGTGATGTCGCAACCAAATTTCAGCTGTTTTAAAATAAATATTCAATTCGAAATGTCTCACAGAGAGAGCAAATCGTGTACTGCGTATTGCATTTACATATGAAAATGATGTATTGCACAGCCAAAACCCCCCAACGTGCATACCATGTACGAATTTGGCAAAAACCGTGTTGTTATCAGGTACTGATTCAACATACAGAGTGTTGGTATCGTTTACAGGCTCCGTATTTATTATATATAGTGAGTTGCCTTTGAAGTTGCACTGTCGAAGACTTTATATGAAATCATCTCCACTACTGCTGGTGTGCACATTCGTATAATAGATTGTACCGTCGAAATTTTCCACATTACACACCAAACTAAATAGTGTGTATAGGGCGTAATAACGGCTCCAATTGATGTGTCGCAAGTAAGCACAAAGCGAATGTGCACATGAGATTACAAATTCCATTCATGCTGACTTTGGTTTCTATTTCAAGTCACATTTGAACTAATTTGTTTCTAGGTGCGCAACAACTAAAACAAAATTGCATATATATATATATATATATATATAAGCTTGTGTAGAGTGCGGCATGGTGACTAAGTGGTTAGAGCAACAGTCTACAAAGCAGATGTGCCCAGGTTCAAGCACTAATCGCCAAAATTGCAAGACAGGTTGGGAAGAGACCATAACATGTTTGAGACCTATCTACTATATTAATTGCCTTTTTAAAGTTATACAATGTTTAGGTTTTTATAACGAATGTATGCGTAAAATGGTATTTGTATTTATATCAAAATCGCAACTTTGATCTAAATTATTCTTATCACAGCGAGGTGCATATAAACACAAGCGCAGAACATGGCAAAATTATTATCGGTCTGTGATTGACAGTGTGTGAAGGACGGTTGTTTAATTATTATGTGAGACCCGTAAAATTCAATGCAATTATTGTTTATACGCAGTTCGCGAACTTGATTTAAGAATGTTGTTGTCCGCGCAATCGGCGATTGTTTAATTGTATGCCTTCAAATATCTCACGTGTTTGAATTTGTTAAACGCAGAAAAATCTTTAACTTAATAAGTTCATGTGTTACTCAATATTTGATAAATAAAATGATTTATTAAACGTATCGTTCTATGTGAAAAGGTAAAAAGAAATTTATCACATATTGTAGACGGCTATTTCTCATTTTATATTTAAATATCTAAAAATGAATTATATATACATACATTTATATATATATATATATATATATATATATATATATATATATATATTTGGCATATAAAACTAATAGAAAATTTAAACATGGAGAGACAATAAAATAGAACGCCAACCACTATTTGCATATTAGTAGCATTATAGAAATTTCGTGCCGTTTCGATATACATTAGCGACATTTAGCGTTAATTTCAGAATAAATTGACGGGTTAAATAGTCTAGATTCAAAAGCCAACGAATATATTAAAGCAAAAAGCTATCAAATTTCTAATAGATAAACTAGGCACTTTATTGAGTCTATTGCTAAAAAGGCAAATCAGGTAATACATACGTTTTATCGCCCGAAAAAAAGCAATCTATCTAAATATACCTGTTAAGTTGGACGATTTAACAATAATTGTTTGCGCGGGTGGTGGTAACAATTCTTTAAATCAAGTTTGCGAGCCTGAAGTTGTTCGACGACTGGTTAAATACAATGTGATTGGTGTTTACTTCAAGAAGTTGGACGATGTTTCCCATGAATCAAAGAAAAAAGTTGAAGCGACAATAACATGCACATTTAAAACAACTAAATTATGACTGTTATTTGAGATAAAATATTTCCTATTTGTAGCAATCAAAGAGCAGCAGACGTTAATATCGACCTCATATTATTTACTTATATATTTATGCGCAAGTTGTATATTAGCCTGACGGTTAATTTCTCAAACGCAAGAGCATTCTAACCTGAATGCTTCTATTGAGTCAAATGTTTTTGAATACACGTATGCAATTTCGTAAAATATCACTGACTCGTGACACTTCTGTTCTACAGACATGGCATTTAAAATAATTAATAAATGAAATAATAGAATTGATTAAGTCGCATGTAAAGATCTGTGGAAAAACTATTTGCAGCCTGATCGATGCAAGCGGAAAAGGCATGTTCCGACATTGAACCTGACGGACGCAATAATCAGTTGCTCCCTTATTTCACACTCTCTTGACATTTATATTTTCTGGGTGCTTTGCCTTTGAATATATATATATATATATATATATATATATATATATTCATTTGTAGATGCTTCAGGATTAAATTTTTAAAATTATTCTTGTATCCGATACAATTTAGTTTTCCCTTTGCACATGGAAAGGTACTTTAAATTTTATTGAAGGTTGCATTCCGAAAAATATATTACCATTAATTATTATGTTCACCAATGTAATTTTGTGTCGAGGATGGCGATAAGTTTTGACCTTTACCATTACACATTTATGGACATGCCGATCAACTAGAGGGAAAACATATGTAGTAACATTTGCTTCACATTTATTATTCTGAGTTAATCAGTTGGTTAACACGAGCCAGAAAACGTGCAATATAATATTCAAGTCACGCGTGCACGTTCACTAGCTATTACTTTTATAATAATTTTTAGTAAAAAAATCTAGTCGAGTTAATTTTCATCTAACCCAGTCTATGCCAGCAGAAAAAGTATGCAGGAGTGTTAAGCTTGACTTTACGGTGATGCATGCCCAGTGTTGGAAAATTCTCGAATTTTGCAAGATGTCGACGTTTAAATTTCCTGTTAAGTTTGCTTATTGTTAATAAATATGTGTATTTTCAGATAAATAAGAAAAATATAATAAAGAAATAATTTTTTTGCCTGGGAATGTCTTATTATTCTTGCACGTCAGGATATTTCTCTAATTTATATATGGTCTCGTATAAAAAAATTAACAATTTTATTAGGAAATCTTTCTTGAAAATGATTTTCTGGCACTATCTCACGCAGATTCATACCAAGTAAATGTTTAAGAATCACTTATTAGTTTATCATACTATCCACGATTTTGTCCTATTTTCATTTTGCAATTATTTAGTGAAACCTGTCATTATTTCAGACCATGGATAAAAAATTCAACATAGAATTACTCCCATTTTGGCGAATATTCGAGGCACAGTTAAATGTGACATCATCGAAGCAGTTAGGACACATAAAATAGAAATAATATATGCATATGCTATAAAGGCTATCCTATTACGTAATTACGACTCAATTTAAACCATTCGTTGTTAAAAGTTTATGTGATTATACTATTTTTGTGGTATATCATTGCAGACAGTCTTTAATTTCTATAAAATAACTTAGAAGATACGTGTATGCAATGAATAAAGAAATTACTCGAAAAAGTTCAAATTTGTAATGTATTAAAATTTACAAATATAGTAGTATTTCTCGAGGATGTCCAAAATTGGTATCGTGAGACACAGCACATCTGCTCAAATTCTGTCAAATGGCTTGATATAAAAGAATAAACAGTAAGTATTTCTGGACACGTTATTCTCGTAAAATATAAAATAGGATAAAATTGAACGATAAAGAAGAAATAGCTCACTGTGAAACCGCAAAATATGATTATTTAAACTGAATTTGCGGACATGAGATAAGAATTGCAAAATTTTACTTTACATCTAACACAATGGGATGCAAATATAAATTAATAACAAAAACTTATTTGAAATAATTTATTATCAAATTAAACGCAATTAGTGACCGCTTAGTTCAATAAAACAACTTAAAAATTCTTTTAAAGTACCGATTTTGACGAGAAAAACATAAACATAAATAAATAAATAAAACCTAAATTATTTCACTATTTAATATATATTATTGTCGTCTCTTGTTTTGCTATTTAAATAACAGTTACTTAACATTCCGCGAAAACCCCAGCGCCTATGCAAATGCATCTGGGTATTAATTGAAAGCTCTATCGTAAAATGATCAGATAATATAGCAAATGACGAGAGGCCATATGATTAATGGAGCTGAAAGAATTGACTTCAATTAAGAAACAAGTCCAGCACCGAATAGAAAATTGATTTAAATGAACTGATTTTGTCATTTTAGACTTCGTTCAAGGATTCTACTTGGAAAGCGAAATTGGATACGCATAAATTCTAATTGTCTGTAAATTTCGGCTGCAAATATTATAGGAAGTCACTAGCATTACCTTCTTGCACCTCTCGTCAAATATATATAGGTAATAAAATTATACAATCATTGATTGCGTGGGTGGCGGTAACAACTATTTAAATAAAGAATTCGTGTTTGATATTAACACCGATCACATTGTTTATAACAAATCGTATAACATAAAAAACTACCGTGATTAACATGCAATGACACGTTTCGACCTTCATGCTATATTTAATTTCTGACCTATGAATTAAAATAAGTAATAATCACACCACTAGTGTTCAATGCTAGATTTATAAATGATTTCATAGTGATAATAACGTAATCTAATATTTTTATTGGCCTTTTTTGATTTGACTTAATTGTCTATGGTGTATTTTACGTGTTAATTTAACTGATTATATTTGATTGCTTATATGTGGCTTGGCTCATAATAAATTAATTATAATTCTAAAGAAGCAACAATTACAAAGCAATGCATACCTGCACATCGTTGAATTTTTCTTGTCATTTTCGAGGCATATTCCATTATTGCAATAACCGTTTCTTTCAGCTGCACACAGTCGGTAAGTTATTCCTAAACAGTAGAAAAAATGAAATTACTTTAGTTAATAAATATTCTGCAAGTCTAATCTTCCTTAAAATAAGCCTACAGAATTCGGACAATTTTGGCTGTCATATTATACGCTAAAAAATTCTGAAAGTTCTTCATTCTACATGAAAACAAATAAATTATAAAATAAGTTAAATTTTAAGAATCAACAAATTTACTGTGGTTAAAAAAATAAGCACTAAGTTATCAATATATGGTAAATTGTACAACTAATACGTACGTGGCAAAATACGTATAGACGCAATGTACCTTACTATACATTTGTTGTTCCAACGATTCTCAATTTTATTTCAATTTATGCGGAGCTAATTTTAATAAAGCCATTTAAAAAATATCATATTTCATAATACTGTACTTTGTTTCTCACTTGAACAACCACTAATTGCGTGGGTGGTGGTAAGATTTCTTAAAATTAAGTTTGCGAACTTGAAGTAAGCACCAATCGCATTGAATTTAACCAGTCTTCGATCATCTTTGCAAAATAACCGACAATAATACGTACTGACGTATTTTGACCTTCTGTGTTAATTATCGTATTACGACGAAAAACTTACAAGCGAAGATCAAACCGCAATGCATAAATTTATAAATCCAAATATCATATGCGGCTCTCACCTCTTGTAGTCTAACAGACATTGTATTTAACTGGAGATGTAGCTACAGATGCAAAAGATTAAAATTCGTGCCTGTTGAGAAACTGTGCAGCCGAAATTTCTAGTCAAGTAAAATTTACATGTGACTATAAGAGGTGAGAGCCGCATATTTAATTTTGGTTCCATATATGTGCATTATGATTTGATCCTCGTTAATCAGTTTGCCGTTGCACTCTCATGATGATCACGTAAGGACGAAAGGCGTCCGTACGGGTGACTGACGGTAGTTAAGATAAGTTGTTCAACGACGGGCGAAATAAAATGGGATTGGTGTTTACTACGGGCTCGAAAAATTGATTTAAATAACTGTTTCTTATTTGTTTATTTGCAATTATGTTATGAAGATGGGTTATGAAAACTGTAATGTCCTCAAACCTGCGGTTGCTAGTAATGATTCTGAAATGTATAATTTATTAAATAATAAAGGTATTGTTTTTATCTCGACCCTTAGAAACATAATAGGATAACTGTGAATTATGATTGTTCCAAATATGTATTAAAATCAATCGAAACATGTACCTTTAAATATTTTGAGATTGATGCTATTTAAATATATATGCTCTTTTAGTTGATACATAATTCACAGAAATCGGTATATTGGTAGAAATTTAACAATATGATCAAAAAATATAGCAAACAAGAATTTTCCAATATTTATTATTTGTAGGAGCAATCATATATCAGAATAATATTATGATTTATTTTTGAACAAAACAAATTTGTGAGAGATGCGATTTACCCGACAATTGTAATTTAATGTATACTTTCACTTAAATGTAAGGGAAATGTGAAAATGGTTGCTTCTTTTGGTGGTTAGCTTATTCCCCAATGCGGCATAAATTTGGCTTTTATCTGTTAAAAATTCAGTGAAAAACCTGCTTGAATGAATAGAAACGGCGGAAAATCTAAAATTTACGAAAATCGTGGGCATTAAAATTTGCTGAAATAATCATTTTTGCTGTTATTAAATAATATAAATCAAATTCCAGAAGCCATATTGAGATTGTCTGACTTATCATGTGCAAAGAATAAAAATAATTACTCAATACAAAGGTTGAAAAAATCTGTGTAAACACAATTTCCTGTATAAAGAATTCAACATTTAAACTGATTTAAATGTCATTCAGCTATGTCAAGTTGCATTACTGCTTAGATTCGCTAGATACGATTCCGTTTACTATTCTCCGTACAACTCAGCAAAGAAGGATGTGTCAACCACAAGATTATATATATATATATATATATATATATATATATATATATATATATATATATATATATATATATATATATATATATATATATATATATATATATATATATATATATATTGGTAAAATGTGTGTGCGCATTTGTAAGTGAAAATACTTCGTCAAACTATTGAGATTTCAGTACAGTTATAAAATGAAAATACAAATTGTATTAACAAAAATAATTATTTAAATAGTTCATCAATTTTCTTTTAACACTCTTTACCATGAAACATAAATTACAAACAGTTAAACTAAATCAAAATAACGATTCGATATATTTTAGACTGACCATCATTTTCTTTCATATTTTCATCTCAAATATAACAGTTAAATATTGTTTGGGGCGTAGAACCAAGATATATGCAAGAATGTATTAAGTGTTGCAAACCTAGCAACACATTATTTAACTTATGATCAAAAGGATAAGCCAAAGACAGCATGAATGTAAAGTATAATCTCGTGCACATTCGTTTCGTGCTTATTGGCGACTCATCAGTAGGAGCCGTTATTATAACCTGTACCCACTCTATAATTGGGTGAGATTTTCTGGAAAATAGATTGGTACAATCTCCTAGATGAATGTGGAAACATACATTTGAAATCCATCATAATGGTACCATGTACCGACTCGGCAACCAAAATGATAGCACCATTATTACTTATTCAGTACTATAATATTTGTATCGGGTACTGCCACAATAGCCACTTAGTGTCGGTATCATTTACAGACTTTGTATATATATATATATATATAAATATATATATATATATATATATATATATACATATATATATATATATATATATATATATATAATAAATTGAGTAAGCGTTGCTGTCACATTGTCGAAGACCTTATATGATGCTAGCTTAACTACTGCAGGTTTACAAATTCGTCTAAGAGATTGTATCGTTCTAGTTTCTCACATTCCTCACCAAAATATAAAGTTGGTAACGGGCGTAATACCGGCTCCTACTAATGATTCGTCAGTTAGCACAAAACGAATTTACACGACATTATACTTTCCGTTCATGCTGTCTGTTGTTTTTCCTTCAGGTCATAATTGAATTATTTTTTTACTAATTTCGCAACACCTAGTACAAACTTTTATCTCAAATAACAAATATGTTTGCAGAGATAAATTTTGTCGAAGAAGCAAGTTAATTTGAACACTCGCTTTGTAAAATGAAGTACAATTTCGAAATGTCTGATCAATTTTGCGCTTTATATCAGATCCTAATCAGGCATAAATATCGCATATGTGTAAATGAACATTGGTTGTGCAAATATGTTTTTGTATTTACTTTAATAGGGCAATAATATTTTCCCACCTTCCTCACCCAAATATAACGTGGTTAAAGGGCGTAATACCGTCTCCTACTTATGAGTCGCCAGTAAGCACCAAACGAATGTGTATGAGATTATACCATTCGGTCATGCTACCTTTGGTTTATCCTTCTGATCACAACTGAACTAATTTGTTACTAGGTTCGTTACACCTAATACATACTTGTATATGTATTAGTTTCGCTACAAACAGTATTTAACTTTGGACTAGGCGCTGGTCTTATTCTAAATACATTATTAATTGGTGCACAATAGCTTATAATATAAAATGATATATTTTAGGTTCTGAAAACAAATATTACATAACTACTGTGAGTTGAACGTGTGTTTGATTAAAAACTAATGTGAAGAATCTTTTGCCAACGTGTTTCTAAGAATTGCGTCATTGATTTTAGTTATTTAGACGAAAAGATTTGTTATTGGATTTCAAAATATCGGATGCGTCAAATTTTTCCATAATATAGTTCTTAGATAGACGCAGACCAGATCAATATGAATGAAACCTCTTTGGGTACATCGCGTTTTGGTAACCCAAGATACATGATGGTTGGCCTTTCTTAATCTGACAACTTTACTGTAATTTATATATTCTATTTTACCGGTTGCCCTTGCGTTTGAAACAATACCACTAAAATTGTAACCAAATTCGATTTTTTTTGTTTAGAATGAGAAATAAATCTTGTGAAGTTAGAAATGCATAGAAGTGGCAAAACTTGCATTGCAGAAACGTATATCTGGCAACTGTTTGCAAGGATTTGTGGAGTTGCAATCATTTTGGAAATATTTGTTTATTATTTAGATTTGAACCTGTCCAATGGTGTCCTATGGTGAATGAAGCATAAAATATTGAACAAATAGGTGTATTTCAATCTTGTATTTATGTATCTCATGAAAATTTATAAACAGTTGTTTGGATCCCTTTATATAGTGATTAATGATTCATCAAAAATATGCTATTCATATATGTGATGCAATTATAAAACTGAAGAACAATAATCCTTTTTATTTGTTGTTTAAATGGATTACTTTATAAGAGATATATTGATAAATAAAAATTTTAATTCAATTAAGCTAAATAATAAACTTCTTACGGCAACTGAAATATATGATATAAGAGATATGCTCTGTCATAAAGTTTATGTGCAAACAGTGGACATCTATTATCCTTCTATTTACATCATTATGTACATATAATTATCAGTATAAAATAAGAAAATTATAATTTAAGAAAGTAAATCAACCTTAACGTCCGGAATTTGCCACAGACTGGCTCGAACCTGCTCACTTCTGCAACGAAATCCATTGATCGAATTTATGCTGCTCACTTCCCGCCATTTTCCAATATATACTAAATAAGGTTCCTTGTTTAGCTTTTCATCTAGGTATATTCTATATGGAACACATTAAGATTTAACGTTCAAAACAACCACCGCAAATCTGCCAGTTTGCTTACCCTTACTACATATTTTAAATTTCCAGGGTATGAAGTCCAAGGCATATCTAAAAAGGTCGACAAAAATTAGCAATATCTTGATTTTATCCGAGGTTATCTACCTGGTGAATTTAATGACAAAATTCCACATTCACAATATGTAGGGATAAACAAATTGCAGCCGGATTTATGTAAGCAGAAGAAGCACGTACAAGCATTGAGCTTGAACTGGATGTGACGCACGCAATTTGATTGGTTTCTATTTTTCACACTCCTTTTGTTCACATATTTCTATCTTGTTTTGCTTTCCAATTTATATATAAAGATATGTTCATGAGTAGATATTTGAGAAGACCATGAGGAAGAAAATTTTCTTATATCTGATAAAATTTCTTTTTGTTTTTGCACACAGGAAGGGTACAATGAATGTTATTAAAGCTCGCATTTCAAAAGACTGCGAATTATCAATTGATTTCAACTAAGGTGTGTTGCTCTTCTATGACTAAATAAATGCTAGTACGTGTTAACTTTAGGCTCCCTTCTGAAAGTAAATTCGATAAATAACTTACCATTGGCTTGAAATGCGTTCCCTTCATTTTCACAGCGTGCTCCGTAGTAAGGCAACGCGCAGCTAAAATTAAGCACCAATAAAGATTTAAAAATAAAATAAACGTTTGCAAATTGCAATAAACTGTGTTAGAAGCTGATTTTATAATGTGTTTAAGTGAAATTAAAAAGTATTTCAGCTTACACAAATTCCTAAGTAAATGTTAATTTCATTTTATTAAATTGAAAATTCAAAAAAGCTTAAATTTTTTATCATAGTGCAACAAAAAAAAATAGAGAAAATGTTTTAAAATATACAATGGTTCATGTTTAAGTTATTAAACCATATTTTGTAAAATATTGAAATATATTACATATATTGTGGTATTTATTAGTAACAAAAACGTTTTTTAACAATGAGAAGGTTACGTAAAAAGCACAAACACGCATATATATATATATATATATATATATATATATATATATATATACGATTAGAAGAGGCCTGGCACAGTCAGGATAATCAACAATATCCGAGCATATAATTGAAAAAACGCACGCAGGAAATAGGATATATTTGTTAGTACTATTAAAATGGAAAATTCCGAAAAATTATTATAAATATACGAACCTTTTTATACAAAGAAAACAGAAAACTCGCCGACTAAAATTTAAAATTTTTCATTAATATGGTATTTTACACAATTGACTACTATTCATTCAGACCAACAACAGTTTAATAGCATCCAGGAATGTGCGAACATATTTTAAACGTGCTTCAATAAACGATCGATCGGATTGGTAACAAATTGAAGAAAAAACAGTTTCTAGAACGGGATCACTACCATGGTTTGCCGAGAATGAAATCGCACGAAAATATGAGTGATCAACACGGAAATCCGCACAACTTGCGCTGTTAACACGGGGACAAAACGAAACGGAAGAATAAGGTGATACAAAAAACAGCACTTGGGATAAAGCTATTGTAGACTTAATAGTCAACAGAGCGAGTACGACCCATGAATACACAACAAATCAAATCTCAAACATCACTCTGTAGTTGTGTACTAAGTGTTGCGCAACCATTAACAAATTAGTTCAAATATGACCAGAAGGATAAACCAAAGACAGCATGAATGAAAAGTATAATCTCATGTGCACATTCGTTTCGTGTTTTACTGGCATCTCATCAGAAAGAGCCGTTACGTCTGTTTTATTAGTGCAATAAATGGTTGTGCTTGCCTTTGAGTTTCACGATAAAACTGAAAATACCTAAATAAAATTTAACATATCAATCATGCCAAATTTATATCATTTAAGACTAAGATATAAAATATGTTGAGGCGGTTGGGACCAGCCGGTGTACTTACGCAGGATTCACACAAGAGGAGATGGCTGTGCAAATCGTTACTGAAGGTTATAATGGACAGGTCGAGCGAAATAAACCCATACATTTTGTCTGAAAGTAATTGGGCATAAGGATTACCTTGTGGTCATTTGATCAATTTCTGAAACGGTTTGCATTATATTATAGGTTATAAATCATTTATGAAGTTGAAAATAATATTGAATTTTAAAAGCAAGATTGTAATTATGTATTTCTTAGCAAATCCAAGTCAATTTATCAAGTAGACTGGTTTCTTCCGTATAGGGACTTCCACCCTCCAGAATTTGCATTAGTCCATGATTTGAACTTGGAAACATTTGCTTGAAATTGAGAATCTGTCTACTGCGTTACCTGTGCCAGGTATTAAGAAATTCCAAATAGATTCAATAATAAAGGAAAGGTTAATCCGTAATCATAATTTTGAATATGACGTGAAATTGCGTGTAGTTTGCAGGTACGGGTGGTGTAGTAGATTGAGTCCAGGACTCAGAAGGCTGTGTTTTCTCTCTCTCGGTTCAAACTACTTGCAGAAAAATTTATCATTTCTTAAAGAGTTTTAACAAGGTAAATAACGGTATATTGGATGAATAGCATTTTCGAACTGATGCACTTTTTCGGCTTAAGCTGGCAAGTACATATAATCATAAGTTATTGACTTAAGAATTCAAATAAAATATATAGAGAGATATATATATATATATATATATATATATATATATATAGTATGTTTGTTTTGTGCGAAACAATTTTTTTTATTTATTTACTTCATTATGCGTAAATCGTACCTAGTTCCAACCAAGGCTGAGGCTAGATGGAATAAAAGCTGGATTATTCAGTTTATTGAAAACGAGCTTTCACTTTATGTCACAGGAGCTGGTAAATAAATTTAATCACGAGTTTTATATTCCTTATGCTTTATCTGATCAATGATGTCCAAGTAATAACCTGGGTATTATATTAAACAATAAAATATGTCTAAATATTGATTTTGAAGCTCCAGTATATCTACACACAATACGTAGGAAATCCTAATCATAACTTAATAGCAAAATTGCAATTTAATTAGTAATAATCTATATTATGAACGCGTAAAACATAATATTAACATATTTGATGCATTTACGATGTAACAAAAGCAAATTTGAAAATATTATTTAAAAAGAATTAGCTGATGTCCAGTATTCTAGTCAATGCTATACGCGGAAATGAAGAATAAATTGGACTGTACTTTTTGAATGCCAAGTGCCTTTGAACCAAAAAATTAATTTATTTTCAAACAAAATAATTTTTTTGACTGCGGAAATAATGTCTAATTTAAATAATGTTGCATCTGTCTGGGTAGGGTAAACTATTATTAACAATAAAACTAATATTAATCATGCATATGGACATATATATTTGCGTTTTAAACTAAGTCTATAAGTTATAAAATGCATTTTTACTACTAGAGTATTTCTATCGTTATTAGTCACTCGTTTGTGATAAAATAAAGTAGTTTTGTAGAGAACTTTTTGTGTTAGGAACCAAACAAACTTACTATAAATGCTATCTGATTGATCTTACCTGCCTCAGTTTCTTTGGCATTGTGCCAACTCCTGTGCTTGCAATAACTGCATTTTGTTTTATAGTTCGCTTTTGTGTAAAATTTTATCGAATGGTTATTATCCACTACATAGCTTTAGTTAGTTCATTTTAAAAGTTGTTCGTCCTCCGTCGATTTATCAACCCTTTTTTATTTAGTGAGTAAATTATTTCAACTTAATTAATAAATCTACCCAAAACAGTTTTGCAGTTGCGGAGTTATAACCATCAAAACTTGTTTTAAACACATTCTACTCATTCCCTAAGATACTAAATTAGTCCAATGCGTGAAATTTTCAGCGGTATGCAAACTATTGTTTCATTTAATTAAACGAACATTGGTTGCGCGGGTGGTGATAACAATTATTATAATCAAGGTTGCGGTCTTGACATAAACACCTAACCCATTAATTACTTACATATGTCAGCATAAACTAAGAATTGTATAGTGTAGAAAAGGCAATTCATCCAGTAGACCGGTTTCGTCCTTATTGGGAACTCATCAAGTAGTGGCCAGAATTTGCTGCGGACAGGATACGAACCTGGGCACGTCTGCTTCGGAATCTGGTGCTCTAACCACTGAGCTATCCTGCCGCACACTACACTACACACCAGTACTTGATGAGTTCCCAATAAGGACGAAACCGGTCTACTGGATGAATTGCCTTTTCTACACTATACAATTCTTAGTTTATACTGACATATGTAAGTAGTTAATGGGTCAGGTGTTTATATCAAGACCGCAACCTTGATTATAATAATTGTTATCACCACCCGCGCAACCAATGTTCGTTTAATCAACCATTCATTAATTGTGCAAGTATTGGCAACATTTTTTAAATTCAAGTTTAGCCAGCATGTTATAACCACCAATCCCGGTCCGTTGCACAAAAAGGTGTGTCTTGAAGAATTCACGATAAAATTACGCATTATATGCGAAATGACTTGACATGTATTTAAAGGAAAATTGGATTTCACAGAATATGAAATGTTAGCAGCATGATGATATACAAAAAAGATAGAATAATTTACTCCTAGTACAAATTATTTCAAGGTTTTACCTTAGTGTAAAATACTTTTCAATATAATGTCGAGTTTTTCCATAACGACAGTAAGTTCAACTTCGTTTATTTGACGATAAAGAACTGAGATAGAATTTTTATTTGTCATGCACGAAAGTCAATATGTACTATTATTTTTATCAAGGCTGTGATCTTCATATAAGCACCTGACCCATTAATTAAGTACATATGTCAGTATAAACTAAGAATTGTATAGTGTAGAAAAGGCAATTCATCCAGTAGACAGGTTTCGTCCTTCTTGGGAACTTATCACGTACCGGCCAGAATTAGCCGCGGACGGGACTTGAACCTGGGCATTTCTACTTCGGATTGTGTTGCTCTAACCCCTTTGCCACCCTGCCGCACACTACACTACACAAAATTTTCAGTTATATACTAACTAAAGATACTTGGTTATTTTTCATTTAAGTGGAGCTCATATGGCATCATTTTTGACCCAAAGTTCCACCTAACCATCCCCAATCTGTCATTACTGAACATACACCAAACTGCATGGAGAAGTGCTATTGAAATAAACATGTAAATACGTACTATTGCATCAGGATAGACTCTTAGTTAATGCCTCGCTCCGAAAAGTCAGTTTAATTTGTCACTTCTAACATTTTAACATCTGTTAGAATAAAAAATTTATTTTCAAAATTCTTAGTTTTTATGTTAGCAACTTAAATTAACTTAGATATCTGAAATATTTTATCTTATCTGTAAAATCGTATGATTGATTCAACTGCTTCTAAGTGAATGTTAATGGTACGTTAATCATTATCGGTTTACTTTTAGCAATTTGCAAGCCTTTCAGTTAATTAAAACAATTGACACTAAATTATGCACATTATTCAGTGACGTTATATTCGGATTTAATTAGTCTTAAAGATACAATGATAGCATTTTGGACGATCGATGTCTTATAACAGAATAAAATTTTGTTCGGGAATCATTCCGAGTTAATAATGAACGTGAAGTAGTATTGTAATTCTTGTATGGAGAAATAATGTTAAAATATAATTGGTCCTAAAATATGGTTACAAATTAAAGTCTTTAACATTATTACACATGTTGGAATATAAAAAAAATTACTTTAAAATTCTTATTTTTAAAGGTATTTAGATGAGTTCACTTAGATACCTGCAATATTTTACCTTCTCAGCAAAATCATATGATTGGCTCCTCTGCTTGAATGTGATTGTTGAAGGTACGTTAATCATTATTATTTAGCTTTCAGCCTTTAGCAAGCCTCTCAGTTAATTCACACAATAGACACTAAATTGAGTGCATCATTCAGTAACATTAAAGGCAACAACATTATAGTCGAATTTAATTAGTCTTTAAGTCAGAATGAAAGGCTTTTGTACGACCGATCTCTTACTGCAGAATAACATTTTGTTCAGAAAGCATGCCGTTTTAATAGTGAATTTGAAGTTGTATTTTAATTCTTCTAAGGAAAATTAGTATTAAAATAAAATCGATTCTCAAACATTAATATAATCTAAAGTAATTAATAGCACAAATGTTATAAATTATTTATACTTATGATAATTATTTCGAAAATGATAAATCTTTGTAAAAAATTCAAATCAATAAGCTATTAATTGTGTTCACTATTGATTTACTTATTGGTAAGTTTCTGGCACAAATTTCTGGTCAGTTTAATTAGGGAGGTTAGAGCTATCAACAATTAGAATATTATTCTAAGTTAAGTAAATTAAACTGGAAGTTAATTTATTTCTAAAAATAGATCATTAAAGGACAGTTATTAACAATATTCTATATAGACGCAATCTTCATATCTTATAGTTGGATATTTCCATTAGGTTCAAAAATCTATCCAGAATTTTGGTGCTATTATGAAATGTATATGCTATATAACTTAGTGCAATTTCTGGTTTCGTAAGTGCGTTTTGCTTAATCACTATTTTTGGTTTAGGTGCAAACTAGGCATTGCATTAGAAAGCGAATACAAATCGTCAAGTTGACGCAAATCTTCCCTCTTTTGATGTCATCATATGTTTACTAGCACTGCCACAGCCGCGTCTTGAACCAGGGCGTATTCGTTTTGCAGCCATCCAACTCATTACAACACCAACCATGACGAGCATCGCATAGATTGTACAGTTGGTTACCGATTTCTGAATGTTGCACTACCTTCTATTACGTGGATTCATTTCGGCATTGCTGTCAACCGAAAGATTTAACCAGTCATGCCTATGTCAACCATAATAAAGAAAGGCAATTCCACACGTGGACGTGATATTGATGTAAAGTAAAACGGAAGGATTGCACTGTATATGGAAATCCGTTCATTATAGGATGAACATGATACACTTCCTGCATTATAATTTTTCGCTTTCAGAG
Source organism: Eudiplozoon nipponicum (assembly GCA_029291075.1). Classification (NCBI taxonomy): domain Eukaryota; kingdom Metazoa; phylum Platyhelminthes; class Monogenea; order Mazocraeidea; family Diplozoidae; genus Eudiplozoon; species Eudiplozoon nipponicum. Next base: position 28,391 of record JAQBSW010005283.1, read on the forward strand.
TGTAAATCATGAAACGAAATTTTAAAATCTATCTCCAGCACTACCTACTAGACGTTAGCGTAAGCTTTATCCCTTATGCTTCAGAATCTGACATAGTTTGACCAATATATAATAATCTTGCACAATGATCTTTGTCAGTGTCCGCAGAGGTTAGAATCACAGAATTCAAAGCACACCTGCAGAGGTCCGAATCCTTTCCGCGCAAAAATTTGAACAAGTCTTGAATGGTTACCAATAAAGACGAAAAATGGTCCCCTGGATAAATTGCATTTTCCACATTATAAAATGATTGGTTTAGACTGCAGAATGAATAAATATAATGGTGCTAGTATTTATATCAAGATCGCAACCATGATGAAAAATAATTATTTTTGTCAAGTTTACAAAATTAAGTTTTGTTATAAATTGACTGTGCATATTGAGACAAATTTATTGTTTTAGGTTTTCATATTAGCTTACACACATAATTTTTTGAAATGTTTTAATATTAGTTGCATTTCGATTGGCATCATATAATGATAAAATTCTCTCTCTCCCTCTCGCTCTCTATATATATTTATATAAATGAAATATATGAATATATATATATATATATATATATATATATATATATATATATATACTCTCTCTGTATGATTTATTATTCGGATGGCAGTTTGTTTCCTGTAAGCTTGTGTGTCTGTCTGTTTGGGAAACGTGCACAAATTTGTTTCTCGTTCATATGTATTTTCAATTTTGTTTCTTTTAGTCCAGCTTAGTCTGAGTGTGCGTGATTTGGTGATAATTGTACAACTTCTATTTCATGTCTAGCCCGTAATATATTTTGCTTCTCGGCACATCTGTTTCTTGGCAGTTGTTAATCCATCTCACATTGTTTTACCTCTCTTGTTGCTAATGCTACATTTAAAGGTGCTTGAACAGATGGAGTTTATTTTGCTGAATTTATCTGATGCTTGTTTTTATGTTATTATTACTCGATATGCAGTCATTCCCAAATCGATGCAAATTTTCAGGACGTCGCTTTGTGTGGGATGCAGAAGTTTCAGTGTTTGTGATTCCTCTCATACATTAGATGTTTTGAAAAATAAGATATTTAGAGGAAAAAATCAATTGATTTGTACCGTTAAAAACACTACACACTGTCCGTTGCAAAATCCGAACTCCTGGAAGAATTAAGTAAAACGAATACAATTGCCACGAACCCGACAGAGCTATATGGTAAGCTAAAATTACAAAAGCTTAGAACAACTCCCAGAATTCTACCAATTATAAATTTTTACTTAACTTAAATAACTTAGCTCAGCGAATCAGGAAGGTATGCTCACAAGGACGAAGAAGATTTACAACATTTGAAGATTTTGTTGCAAATTCGCATTTGTTAAGATAAATGCGAGACCTCACCAGCTTGGTTTGACTGAAGAGAGCAGCAGAAAATTCAAACTTAACCTATCATCAGTAAATAATAATTTCTAGCAGAATAGATTGAATCAAGAGAGCAAAATTTTATAAAAAACATCAAATTCAACGCACAGAGTGTGGTTTTTATTGAACAATAGCGATCAATTGCATTCTTTTTTTAAATCGCTTATTGTTTACAATATTTGTGCGATAGCACATACATGAGAAGAACTAGGAGGCAGCTACTCAATAGAATACATAAAAAACTGACCAGAAATTTAATCAAGAAAGTAGTAGCACCATCAGACACATTAGCAATTACTCATCATATAGTCTAAATAGGGTACAAATTAAACGCAACTATCCTTGCAATTCTTCACAAATCGGGGTACGGAAAATTAATAAAAATCGGTGTAACAATATATATAATGTAAAGAGTCATTTGCTGAATGTTGACAGTTTCGATCAACAGAACCCAGAAGTTGAATGACCTGAGTGAAGGAGATCAGCATACATGTTTCTCAAACTAATAGCTCCACTTATTTATTTAAACAAACATTGGTTGCGCGGGCGGTCATAACATACATGTACTTAACGAGTAAGGTGTTTATATCAAGTTCGCAACCTTAATTAAATTAAGTAACTCCGCTGTTACTATGGCCAACGGTTGTAGCATTTGCAGCAAAACCAGTCAGCAGGAAAAGGGAATGAATTGAAAAGCGGACAATTAATATTTGTGCCACAAATCAATAAAATAAAACGGGCTAATCTAAAAACAGATGCTGCATGCTTACCGCAAAGAAGACATTCACGGAAAATGTAAAACCAAGATAAATAAAAAAAGCAATGAAATGCACGCGATAAAAAGTGCGCACACTATCTTTTAAAAGAAGATATGGTAAGTCTAGATAGACAGGTAGCAGACAAAATAGAAATTACTAGATGTTATGCATTGGAAAACATGTGACAAGAAAGACAAATATTATAGCTTAGCAATACAAATCACAGAAATTCTACACCTCCGACAAATATAATATGAACGCAGAAATCTTTCAATTATTCATTTGGAAACCATTTATACACGACATCTAATTTATGTATTTGTATTGGTAAACTTATGCGATTTTTTTCCATCAAGATAGTTCCACAAATATGCACAAATAAATTTACTTTCAACTATTTAGTGTATTTTTTTCCAAGTAAAATTTAAAAATATTATAAAATGTTACTGGCTGTTTACGAAATATAACGGCCATTATACACTTTGTTGAATCTCCGCGAGTTTCGTTCGCGAGTTATAGCTTTGCTCTATCCATTTCGCAAAGATCCGATTGATTCCCATTTCCAAGTACGCATCGATCTGGTCTTTGGTTTGACTGGGTGCCGATTCGTCCCTTTCTTCCAACGGCCTCTACGTCGTTAAAAGTAACCTCTGGGAATGAGGTACGATCTAAACCTATTTAACTGGTGACGTTTCGGAACCTCATTTCCAGTTCCATCATCAGGCCACGATACAAAGAACAATACTCAAAATAGAAGATTTAAGCAAAGGAGCACATTTGCTTCAATTTGCTATTTTGAATATTGTGCTGTGCATAGTGGCCTGTTGATGGAACCGGAAATGAGGTTCTGAAACGTCGCCAGTCAACGAAGATAAGATGGAAACTTATTTCCAGTGCTTAATATGAATGATGTTGAAGCCTTCAGAAGCCAAACTGAAGACCAGATCGATGCGTATTTGGAAATGAGTATAAATCGGATCTTTGCATAAATAATAGTGCAAAGAAACAAACCGCGCACGGACCTCGCGGAGTGTCAATATATGAAGCTTGCGCTGCGTAAAATCCTTCAAAACATTATACACTTTGTCATTAAATATGTTTTATTTAACTAATAACAATATTCGAATTTAGTGGAAATTCTGAATTATATATATATATATATATATATATATATTAAAATTCTAAGTACAACTCAGTAACCCGCAGTTGCATCCAGATTTGACATTTCACTCTAGCAGCCATGGCGGTAATGGCATTTAGCCAAATCTGCAATACACCAATTTAATTTCAACGTCACCGTTGTTATAAATTGCTCATATGTAGCAATGTCAATGCGAAATATGTATTAATAGTTCGCGTTTTGAACTCCACACAGTAAAAAGTCTTCCTATGAAGAAATTTATGTCAATTGGAATTGAGTATATTGAGAAGATTTGCCAAAATATATTGATCCTCAGAATTAATATTTACTTTGTTTAATTTTTCTTAAATGATGAACTGATTTGTAAATAAATCTATGCCTTAAACCAGTGGTAGCATTTAAAATTATAAACACATTTTGGTAGCACAGCTACGTTAAATTCAATCATTTCAAAAACTATACCCTAATTTATGCCAAGTTGAAATTTAGAAAAAAAATAGCACGAAAGTCATTTCAAAATGCATCGGTCAAAGCTACGAGGACTGTTTGGCTTATTCGACTATTAGCATATTTAATACTATGAAGTATGGCAATAAATGGAAAGCAGTGAATAAAAACACTATTTCGTTTAGCGTTATATCAGGCGCGCATTAGTGAATGGGATAATTAGGCAAAAGTCATTTACCAATTTAATGAGCATTTATGATGCAAAGCCATAATCACAGAAATAAATCTAAAATAGGAACATCAATGCGGATGCTCGCATTCACGATTCTGGCGTTAAATAAGAACAATCAAAAAAATAGAATATATTTTTAAAGTGTATTAATTGATAAATCAAAATTTGCCGTGCTTCTAATAGGCTAACGTAGACTCCTTTTTCTTTAAATATATTAATGCATTTTGGGCAATAAATATGTGTAATTTATATTCAAATTAATCAAGATTATGCGCTTTAACAGACAAATTGTTAGAACTACAAAATAAGTTAACAGATTGCTAATTAAGCCACTTCAAACACACACACACACATCTATATATATATATATATATATATATATATATATATATATATATATATATATATATATATATATATATATATATATACACGTCTATCTGTAAATAGAGCAATAGTTTAAACCCACCTATTGGTACAAATATTGACCTTGAGAGAAATGGATAAGCAAGAAGTTTAATGGTGGACTCGACATTTGTGTGATATTTTTCGCTGTAGAACGATTGCATGCATACGGATGAAATCTGAAATGTCCAGTCATCTGCAGCGTAAGTAAAAAATATAGCAAACACCGGTTTAGAAGTGAATATTGCATGCCAGGGTATTTTGAGTTTTCGCTTCGGATTCAGTAGACGATCGTTGATAGACGACTCCAGGTAGTGCCGTTCCACCTTCGACAGTGATTTATCCTTAGTTGGTTTCTCGTCAATTAATCGCCACCAAAATATACACCAAACGAGACCAAGATTTGCGTAGATGTAGAAAACCACTCCCCAACCAAGTCTTTTTTCTATCAGTGCACATATCGGCAGACCAATAAGAGGCCCCACAGATACACCGATGACTGCCAACGATACCAAAGTAGATCTCTCATTCAGTGGACCCCAAAAGCGAAGTATTCCGAAGACTGCTGGAATTAGGCAACCCTCAGCTAAACCTTGCAAAAAGCGAAGTATAATAATGATGCTAAATTTTGCCTCCGGCATCTCATTTCCAATGGTCTCTACCAGTGGCAGAAACAGGTTCAAACCACAAGTAGTTGCGACTGAACATCCGAGTAAGAGAGACGAATCGTGATTTATTGTTAAATAGCCGCCTATTGGACTGGCTATTAGGTAGGAGAAGAAAACAGCATTTTCTATTATATCTTCCTGAATAGAACCAGTCCAAGGTAAATCCCGATGTTTGCTGACACGAAATATTGATGCTCCACCTTTGTGATGAAGATGGTTATTAGTGTATAACGTTTGATGATCAGTTTCTTCAAACAAGAAACTATCATTCAGTTTAGAATAAGTAAATTGCATTTGAATATCATTATCAGAAATATCAGGCATTAAAGTATTGTTTGTGGCTATTCTTTCTGTCATGTTTGGGCCATTGGCAAGGCTTTCATTTACTTTGTTCTGAAGACCACCAGCTACGTCAAGAAAGCTTCGATGTTGCTGATGCCTTAACGATTTGGCGAATTCTTGATTTTTTCTCAAATTGTTCATAATTCCGATCATTTCCGAACGCATGCCAATCACAACGGTTAGACAGAGTGAGCACAAAAAGGCAATCAGGTAACGCTTTTTACCTGGCCCACAACAGCAGAAACGATCCTCGCTGTGCCCGTTTTCTGCTCTGATTCTGTTCTGCAGCAATTCGTTTGTGATACGCAATCGTGCTCGCTCAGCAATCTGCTCGGCTGTCCGTGGAGTAAACGGATTGTCGCACAGTCCAAAACTATTAACGCCGGCTGGTGCGCCGATGTTTTCGGTTGTCGTGCATTGATTTGCTAACAAGTGCACCTTTCCGGTCCCACCGCCTGCGTTGGCACACTTAACATAATCGACAGACAGGCGTGACTTTCGAACACGCTCCTCATTGCTTAGCATGACTGGTTTCGCGACATCGAAACAACAATTGGAGTTTGTTGCAATACTGCTAACATGGTTGCCCATCGCTGAAGGGCTTTCAAGCGCTTTGCTAATGCCTCGATCAACAAACAAACCAGATTTTGACACACGAGGTTGGGAACAAAACTCGGGTTCATTTATCAGACAAACACTGTTACTTGATTTGTTAATCGGTGATCTTCTATTCCTATTCTTTAGTCGGTCGCTTGCAGAAGAAATGTCTATGCTTGCTAGATCATCGCCGAGCTGCGCGTCAAAATTCATTAAATCGGTGCTTTTTGTGGATAATCCATCGGTTTTTGTGTCGTACACCTGGTTGGCGTATTTATTCGACATAACACGTGTACCCTTCGTTGCTTTTACGCGTCTCCCTGAAGGCGTGTCATTGTCACATAGATATGTCGTGATGACGGGCTTTCCATTTTCACTTAAGGGGCTTGCAGACGCGTTGTAGTACACCTTGCCGGAAACCGTCGGTGTGTTAAGCATCTCATGTACATTGCCGTAGCTAACGGCGTCTTCGGAACATTGAACAGTTGAAAAGGGTGAATGCAATGAATTATTTGACTTTCTTATATGCTCCATTGATGAGGCCCGTAAACTATCAATTATCGAGTTCTCCATCTTAGTCGAATCACGCACACAATTATTTAAACAATTGCAAAGATCGCGCTTTATTTGTCTGTAAAGGGATATTTTTTATTTCGCTGACAATATTTTGTGAACAGGATTGACAAATTCGTGATGAAAATAATGTAAAATCCGAAGGTTTGACACGGAGCTCTAATGATGACATGCGCCATTTTCTTTTACACTTTTTTGATTGCATAAAATTTAATATTTTTCGCTATTTGAGTAGTAAAATTAGGCCAAATTTAACTGCTTAATGACGCCAAGAGATACATTTCGGAGCGTAAATATTGATTTCATTTCCAATGCTGATATTCAGTTGTCAATTTTTAGGAAAATAACCTTTTGCAATAGGAACTCTGATAGCCATAATTTGAATAAATTTAGTTATCCTGTAAATTGGAGCCTATTTCCGGCTAAGCCCTCACGGTATTATATAACATAATATCAGAAAAAATCCATTTTGAGGTGAAAGCATAAATTGCCAGAACATTAAGCGTAACTCATTTGTTGCAGACATTTTAATTCCAATAACTTGCTACGTTGAACATAATATAAAATCAACGAAGCATTGTTTTAGCTACGAAATTTTTCTCCCAAAGCAATAACAAACCGGCATGTTTTCTGGCAAATCTGCACAAAACAAATAATAAAATAATCCTATTAGTGAACTGCATTATTCATTAGTCCTCTTGAGCGTGTGATTGCCCACGAAAATTGAAATCTTCCCCAAAGGAATTTTAGACTGTTTAAACATTTTGCATTACAAGCCTATATCTCGTTATTTCGTCTTTCAGTTGTTTAATTAAACGTAAAAATCTTGGGCAAATAACGACTGTCTTGTTGATGATAAACTCACAATAAACACAGAGGAATACTCGAAACCGTAAGTTAAACTAAAACATTTAATTCTGATTGGGCCTAACTTATAGAGAGTTTTTAATTGGCAGATTTTCAATTTAACACGACTCAGTGCTGTGTACATCTTTGCTAGGCAAATCGCGTAGTATTGTTTTGATAAGCAACTGAAATAATTCTAAACAACGTCTCCTGTTAATCGTGTGATTGTGTAAGCTTTGAAATTAAAACATTTTAAAATAGATAAAAGATAATATCATAGGTATATGGGGAGACTGAAACAACCAGTGCATAGGCTGAAATAAATTTAAAACGTCTGCACAATTGTATAATAAAGCGGAAAGTTGCGGCACGGTCGCTGATAAGAAATATTTAAACCAAATTTGCGATCTTGATATAATTGCCAGTCCAATTTTGTACATACACTAGTCAGCATATATTGGGACTGGTGTGTACAAATAAATAATATTTTGTTCAATTAGAGCATTGGGCGTAAGCAAATGCTTTAGAAAATAATTTGCATCAAACCTCTGATTATGAAATTGAAGCAATAATTAAAAACTATGTCACGGACGCCATGTTTTCATAATTTTAAACTTATTTTATAAATGAATTGGTATAATTGAACATGTCAACGTTTATTAAAAACATTCTATGTACAAACTCTTTTTTCACTTGCCGATAACCTACATTCTATCCTTTAAATTTATTTGCGAACGATATTTTTGTGCATGTTTGATATCATCATCGAAATATGGCTGCGATTTTCACTAATCCTAGCAAATTGGTTGAACGCCTATACAATTTCGTTGGTTGTGAATTTAAACCGCTGGATAAACTGATTGCTAGATTGATTTTCAACATTAATTTAGAATATATCTTGCGTCCAACTGGAAAGCGCATATTCGTTCCCTAGGTGTTCTGTATAGTGAGCCAAATTGGACGCCGCATAATCTCAAACATACTATCAAGGCATAAACACCTGACCCCTTAATTACTTACATATGTCAGTATAAACTAAGAATTGTATAGTTTTGAAAAGGAAATTCATCCAGTATACCGGTTTCGTCCTTATTGGGAACTTATCATATACTGACTAGAATTTGCCGCGGACAGAACTAGAACCTGGGCACGTCTGCTTCGGAATCTGGTGCTCTAACCACTGAGCCATTCTGCCACACACAACACTGGGCACAATTTTCAGTTATATACTAACTAATGTAACTTGGTTAGTCTATTTTGCCGTTAGGTTGAGCTCATATGGCATCCATTAAGACCCAAAGTTCCAACTAACCATCCCTAATCTGTCATATGGTGGATGCCATATGAGCTCCACCTAAAGGAAAAATAGACTAACCAAGTTACATTAGTTAGTATATAACTGAAAATTGTGTGCAGTGTAGTGTACGGCAGGATGGCTTAGTGGTTAGAGCACCGGATTCCGAAGCAGACGCGCCCAGGTTCGAGTCCTGTCCGCGGCAAATTTTGGCCAATACATGATGAGTTCCCAATAAGGACGAAACCGGTGTACTGGATGAAAGGCCTTTTTTGAACAGTACAATTCTTAGTTTATACTGATAAAATGTAAGTACTTAAAGTGTCAGGCGTTTATATCAAGTTCGCAACCTGGATTATAGTAAATGTTATCAGTGCCCGCGCAACTATTCCTCGTTTAAGCATATAAATGTATAAAAGTAGTTTAAATGTTATTAAGGATATAAAATTTGATTAAATCTCACATAAAACATAGTAGCGAAGCAACCCTAAGTCTCAAAACCACACTTGTCACTATTTCACAATTTAAAATGACAATATTAGTAAGTAAACCTGTTATCAATTTAAAACGGTGAAACAGAAGAATTGCTTGCATTTGTATATAAGCAAAAGATAATGTTTTGTTGCGTTAAAAGAATTAACATCATTCCCTCAATTGATAACATCTACAAATACCACAAGTCTGTCCACAAATTTGCATAACCTATGTATCTCACCTATTTCTTCTTATTAGACATGTTTTAGAACCTACGGCAGAACAACTGTAAATGTGATATTTAATGTCGGTTAAAATGTAGATTTGGCGTGCCAGTACTTGAGAAATTATTTAAACCGTTCCATGAGCCAACAGTTTCGTTTATTTTAATGCAAAAAATCCGCACTTATGACAAATTATTAGTGCCAGATTTTATAAGCTATGAAAGATTTTAAAATGCCGTAACTACAAAAATCGTGACACTTACCTTATTTACCCGACTACCAATCAGTGACCCTTACTCTCTGGGAATCTGTTTTTTTTCACACGTAAGAATGATTTAGCCCACGATGCCAACAACACTTTGATCGGTGATGCTAATTTGTTCGAGCTGACTAAAATTATTGATTCTGATTTATTGAAATGTTCAGGTTTTGTATAAATCCCTCTGAATGCAACAGAATGATACAACAGTTAGTTAGGTGATATATGTACCTACAGTACAGAGATTGTAATTATCGATTGTAATGAACAGAAACGAAAAATAAAATGCAGTGGCAAGGGTCTTTAACACAAATGCTAAAGAAGTTTTATAATGAAAAACAATGAAGTGGAACGGAATAATAACAGGTATTGTTTCAGTTATTTGCAATATCCAACCTTATATTTCTCTCACACCAGGTTTTAGTCGCCCGTAGGTTGCACCGTATGTTAGGGCGTATCACCGATTTTTATGGTAATTAATTTGTTTGTGTGCGCCTTATATATAAGCAGATACGGTATCCGAATTGCTCTCTTCTTGAATAATTATAGAGAATTGTTTTTCTGCCCTTTCTCCCACTGCTAGAAAACCAATTTCATATTGTTGTTCCCCATACAAAATTTGGAACAAAATTAAATTCATATTAGTTTGGATAAATTTTGACCTGATAAAGCATGCGAAAAAAACTGTCATGCAACTTAGTTTTTTTTGCTCAGGCAAAACGCATTTCTACTGAAATCAGTGCATAATCCTTTTTTATATTGTCGAATTATAGACATTAATTATTTCAAATTGATTATTATAAAATATGCAGATATAATTGCATAAAATGCTGCCAATAATTTCCTATTGGTTTAAAGAAAGTTTTAAAAAAATTAGTTTGTACATATTAGCCACTCATTAGTAAGATTCGGGAAAAAGCCACAATCGAAATTATATTTAGTCAATAAATATTGGATAATTGAACCATGCAATCTACATTACTCTTGTGTATCTTAGCTATGTAAGAGTTAACTTTATATAAAGTTGAAGAAAAATCACCATATAGAATTTGTAGCACACCTGAAAATTATACCGACAGTACGATTTAAGATATTGGCTAAATTTCGCCAAATTTCAGAGTAGCAACTGTTCTGAGCACTCGCAAAAATTGAATGAGAAAACTACTATTTTTTCATGTTTTGAATAAAAGAAAAAATTTGCCTATTAGATTTTTAAAGATTTCTTAGCAAGTTAAAATGAGCTCCGCCAATGCATCTAGATCAGTAAATAACTTATATTACAGAAAATATAATTTTTCAGTTTTACTTTATCAGAAACTCTATAAGTATGTCTAGAATTTGCAGCGGACGGGGCTCGAACCTGAGCACGTGAACAGATTGCAATATGGACAAAACCGGTCTACTGGATGAATTTCATTTTCTACACTATAAAATGTTTAGTTTATACAGACAAATGTTTGAACACAATAGAAGTGGTGTAAATACCAATTTCGCAATCTGAATTGAAATAATTGATGAACCCACCCAAGTAAACAATGATCGTTTTATTGGTTATATGTCCAATTCCAAGTTATCTATACAGGTAGCGTGTTGCCGTCGTCTAATGAAAGATTGTGTGTTGTTAGTTAGAAATTTAGCTCTAAAGGAATGCCATATAGGCTCGAATTGAAGGAAAAATGAACCAAAAAACACTAGTTCGTATATAACGGTAAAAGGCTTGCATCGTGCGTAAGAGTGACTCAGCTACAAAGTCACATTCTCCTAAGTAGACCTGCCTAGTCTCGAGTCTTGTCCACGTAAGATTTTGGACAGTGCTTGAAGAATACCTAAGAATAAGGACTAAACCGGTATACTGGATGAATTGCCTTTTATAAATAATGCAATGCCTTCTTTATACTAACAAAATGGGATTGATGATTTATATCAAGAACATGGTCTTGATTAAAATTAAATTTTCCTTTAAAAAGATTAATTACCTGGTCCTTGATGTGCGTAACAGATTGTTGCATTCACTGTCTTAATTTTTATTCCGAGTGTTTCGACTTCCCGTTTTTGTAAGCCTTTCTTCAACAGCAAGCCAATCTCACCATGAATTTTGCAAAATTTATGTCATTTTTAAAACTAAATTGTCATATTTATTCGGTAACTCAATAGAAATATCTATACCACAAACTAGAAAAGCAGCTAAGACCTGGTGTTTTATAGACAGTCTCTGAAATATAATAGTTTCATTGGCGAAAAACTTTACTTTGATTTTACCAAAAATGCCCCGGTGGCACACGAAATGCAACTCCATGTGTGTTTTGATTATGACAAAATACACAATACATGATCAAATCTTGAGTTAATTCATGTCAAGAAGCGTTCCAAAAACAAAATGCCAAAACGTTAAATTAAATTATCATTCTTTAATTTTCATGTTACTATTATTTATTAAGTTCTTTTTTCAATGAACAATTAACAAGCTTAAGCAATATTTTGGCAGCACTGCAAAACGTGATTAAGAAATGTAAGTTTGCAATCGATAATTAAAATGAAAACATAATTTAAGGCATTACTGTGTTATAGATTTAAATGAAGAGGAACATTTATTGCATTAAGGCATGCACGCTTTAATGTTTGCACCCCAATGAAAATTCGCTTGGATTGGCAATACTTTCAATATATTTCCCAATACCAAATAATCCTCTATTTTTTATATTTCAGGAAGAAGGCCTGAAAATGTATCGAAGCTTTAACGACTAACTCATCCTATTTTCCACTAAAACTGTCAAATAGACGAAAACCATCTAGTGATCAATTTTTGAACAATTAATGCGAAGGTAAAATTTTCAAAAATTAGGTCGTCATTATTGAATTGATTTTATTAAACACCCTACTTTTATGTTTAATTCGAGTTTTGACAAATGTCTAAGTATATATAATTCCATAGTTGGCTATGCTTATCGTCGTTTTTCATTTTGTTTATGTACATCAGTAATAGAGATTTCGGTCTGCCTGCAACATTATTCTTAGCAAAATATCACAAATTGATATTTTATACTAGCATAATGACAAATGCTGATGGTTAATCGTTACCGTTATTATTAATACTTGTATATGAATATATATATATATATATATATATATATATATATATATAATGATTATTACATACTGTTCTAAATTGAGAGGAGTACGGGTTCTAATTCTTAAACCCAGACGACAGATATAAGATTGCACAATTTTTTTTCAACACTTACTTCTGTACGACTTCAATCCCAGTATGCTTACTTGTGTGTGTGTGATGTACGTAGGAAGGAAAATATCCAGATATGTGACGCACTGTGGGAAATTAAATTTTTTAAATTTGCACAATTCGCATATATTGCAATAACATGTAATACAATCTAAAAAAATGTAACATATCGTCAATTATGTGAAGGATATAAAATAAAGTGCATTACTTGTAATTAAAAAGGCCGTATTTTTTTAACAAGCTGCACTATTTTAAATAATTCAAGGTCAATTTGTCTGCAGAAATTTTATAACTAATCAACAGACTGTCAAAGTATATTTTTTCAGAGTAACTTTATTATCTTTCCGATAGCTCAATTTAGTGTATAACATTTTATTAAAATAATGTTTAGTTTTAACTCTTCATCTTTTTTGTTCACGGAGATTGGAACGTTGAGAAAGCAGAATAAATTCAGTCGGTATATATTCAATATATAGTTAAAATTATCTTAGTTTGCATGCCGAACAGCATTTCACGTAATGGATTCATCCTAAAAAAGTAACGCTTTTCCATGTGAAAATTTAAAATTTTTGATTGTTTGTTTGATTAAATAAAATTAGCTTGATGTTCGTGTTATATTCGCAAACTTGATTTAACAATTTTTTATCCTGACTCAAGCAATCTGTAATAGGTAATATGTTCAATTAACATAAAGAGGTCGAAAGATGCATAATTATTATATTCGTGATCGTATAGTCATTTAGAATCAAATACAACGTTTATGAGAATATTTTAATGATTTTGTATACTTCAAATATGGTTGATCTGTTTTTCATCGCATTCTCATGAATTGAATCACTGGTAAAATCTAGTTATAACATTTTTATGACGTTAGTTCCTCTATTTTTTTCATACTGGAATAATAATTATAGATTGGTATTTATCTGAAGCACGCAAACTTGATAGTCATTATATGTAACGGTTTCCTTGGTCTCGAAAAAAGGTTATCTTTTAAGTGTAATTCTTCGAAATACCTAAACAGAGATTACGGATACCTTTAGTGCGGTTTATATTATGCTTCAAATGCCCACAGACAAAAACAAAAACAATAAACAAGAATCAAAATTAAAAAAAGAAACATGGCCCGTACGTGCAAAGTAAATCTTCTTTAAAAATTCATGTTGAAGCTTAAAATATTAAAATAAACGAAATTAAGACGACGTAAACATTTTTTAACGAAGACGTCATTTTTCGTTGTTTGATTTTCAATAACTCAGTTGGAAAAGATATTGTCAAAAACGTATATATATCAAGTTTGCGAAAGCTATGCATATTTAGACGATTGAAGAAGGTTAATGAAATATTTAAATATGTTGTCGGGGTCTTTCATTATAGCCCATGCTACCAGGAATTATGAGCTCGATTAAATTTTATTCTTAACAATTCGGCATTTGAATTGTAATTTTTAGATTAAATTAAAAACTCACTTGTGGTTATTCTAGGCTGTTAATTTTTAGCTTTACAAACGATACTATTTGCTAATCAGCGTTAGCGAAAAGTTGGTCTTGTAGTTAGTTAAAGAGGAGCAACTACGAGCGGTTTATTACTCGTGTCAATGAAAAATTGAAGGAATTGTTATCAATGTAATATGAGGTGTTTGCTCATATTTCTGCATATCGTATAGGGTTTTTATTACAAGGATTAATTCTTATAAAATAAATTGGTGGCAATGGAAAGGTATATCATTATCGCTTAGAATGAACCACGTTTCTTGTTGAAATTATCCATACGACACGATTTGAAATTCTATTTGTAGTGGTGTGTGATTCTTGTATTCGGCTAAAGTATATTCGCGACTTTTCGTTTGCATTGTCATAATGTACCATTCGAGGCTTTTCTTTTTCTCTCCTGCGCTTTTGTTACAATTTATTTGGTTGGTTATTCAGGATATTTCTATGACAACATATTTTGACATACCATTTCTCCAATAAATAAAAATTGCTGCTGAGGAAATAAACTTTATTATTAAATACATGCTTCAGCAGCTCCTTACTTATTTATCCAAAACACTTATTCGAAAAATAATGTTTATTGGTTTTGTTAAGTGTAACTCAGATTGGCCCATTCAATGTTCTTGAAATCACAATCCTGCAAAAAATGCGTTTTTGCAAAGAAAGAAGAATCACCGGACGATTCGGGGAAACTTCATATTTATTATTTGGTTAAATTCTATTTAATCAGATCTTTTTGTTTTGGTATCTGCTTCCCACGGTAAGGAAGCCGAATTGCAACTCAACGCTTAGTCGGTCTGCATTGCTCTGTATTCTCTCTTCGAAGCAGTATTGACTGGGATGCCATAAACGGCGGTTTTGATTTAATCCACCATTGATTTTTCGATCGAATTTGATTAACTGTCATCTCTCATTCATTTTTTGCTAATGTAATTATATGACACGCAACATAAATAATGGCTTTTACCAGTCGTCGAACAACATAACAAAACTACCGCCAGCCGCAAGGCACTAACAAAACTACCGCCAGCCGCAACGCTGTTCGATGACTGGTTAAATTCAATGGGATTGGTGTTTATTTCAAGCTTGCAAACTTGATTTAAAGAATTGTTATCACCACCCGCGCAATCAATTATTGTTAAATAATGGCTGTTGATGTTAACGTTCGTTTGTAGGGCAGACTACGACGGTGCTTCTATTATAGTCGCGTCTGAAAACTACAATTTATTAGCCTAACCTACCTAAAATTGGATTATCAGATAATGCCACTTAATTATATCCCATACCTGAAAAACCAGTGCTAATTCTTGCCTTTAGAGAATCCAGCTGTAGATTAAAAATAAGTAATAATCACATGCTTTGTTGAAGCAATGTCCTAATTGGAAGATTTAACTACAAAGTCACAGTCATAAATAATTGCAATCAAAGTGGCCTATCATAATATCGTCTCATGAAGAAGTTAGCAACCTGCTTCTCGCTTGCTAGATTGTCTGTTCTGGACATTTAACTAAATCTTGATTACGCTCCCCCAAACAGATTTCACAGGCATCGCCAACATCGTCGTAATTGCGATTTCTAAACATAAATTTCTGGCAGAATTGAATTACGTAATAACTGAACGATTTTCGAAAGTACTGCTATTTTTGTCCAATGATCTTTAAGTGAAGGCTTTTAAAGGGAAGCGGTCTCGTTTGTCTCGTCTTTCCCAGGACCTAGGCGCTCAAACTCTGAAGGTGATCTAAAAATTGGTAATTATTGGTTAAAGTGGAGTATGATTTTTATGGCAATAACCTTGTCTACGGCTCATTTGTTCTAAAGTGAAACGTCAGTTTGCCATACATCGGGATTGACTGACATTTCGTTTGAATGTTTGCCTTATTGCATTCTAACGATAAGCACTAACAACACAAAAATACTCATACAGGAGTTAAAATTAATTACGTAGAAATAATAAAATTGAAATTATTTTAGTACATTAGCGAAAATATATCTGTGCTTTTGGACATGCAGAATCAAATTTTAGGGAAATAGAACACATATAGGTTTTCTATATTGACAGAGTTTTATGCATTGAATTACTATCAGAGTAAATTCAAAAAAAAACAAACTTTTTTTAGCTGTTATCGTAGTAAATGGAAATATCTTTTTTGGCTTTAAAAAATTCGAACAACCTTTGTCAGGCTTGTCTTGCAATTTAATGTAAACCTAGATGGATAGATTTTGCAATCAATAAATTCTTTTTTAAAAGCTTTTAATCATGAGGGCTAAGCAGAATGTAATTTTTCTCGTATTGAAAAAAAGTATTAGATGCGTGTCAAAGTAAAAGTTTGAAATATGTCTGATATAGCAAGGAAAATTTAAAATTATTATATATTTAGGAGAATAATTAAAATTAATACATTAATTTCGCTTTTAAAATGAACGAAAAAACTTATTTTCCAGGTTAATTTCAGTGTGAATTTAAAAAGAATCATCTATTCATACTAAAAAAGACAGAATGTAGAATAAATATATCTAATTTATTGTTAAATTAAACAACAGTGGTCTCCAGAATGCCTTTTCTCAGATATCAAATATATTTTTCTCCAAATTTCAGTTAAATCGTTGTCAATATTAGCTATTAGAAACAACACACACTATCAGAGAACATAAAAAATTAAATCCATAAATACCATGTCCGTTATTGCCAAACTACAATTTAGTATAATAAATTCATTGAAAAGCTATTCTTATATATGCAATACATTTATGAATTCACTTTTACAGTACAAATTTCCACAAGAATAAACAATTAGTTCGTCTTGATCATAATTTAATTATCTCCCGTGTTGCATTTTTTACAAACTTCCTGATATTCAGTAGCATTAATAATAATTTCCTAATATTTGCGCCAAGAATTTTTCAAGTCCATTTGTAAAGTTAAGGGTTAAATCTGGTTATTTATTGATTGGAAAACGAATAAATTTCCTTTTATGTAATTTTGTGCGAACGTACAATCTGCCTATTTTTATGATCCTCATTTGAATATATTAATGAAGGTGGTCAAAAAGCAGTATTCAATTCAAACACAAATTGCTTATTTTTAAAAATATTGCAATATAATTTGCCCATACATTGTATATTTGATTCTGAGTATTGTGAAATAAACCTCATACCATTAAGTGCTCTTTAACTAACACAAGCACATTTATCGATATAACCCTGAGAGCAAAGAATAGTGCTTTCATTTGCGCAAAAATGGGTAAACGAATTAAAACATCATGAAATTATTGTAATTTTCATTGTTAATGCGTGTTCTATTCCGATGGAATAATTATTTTATTTTCCCAAAACCTTTTTTGATAAAAAATGTTAGAGAATTTGAACAAAATTCATTTAATATTTCACAAAACTCAACATTACATCAAATAAGAATTGGATTTCAATCCATATTCGAAAGCATTTTAACTTATAATTCCTACAAAAAATTTATGTTGTATTCTACTTCAATTACTTTGCTTCGATTTTAAGTTTAATCTTATCTACAAAGCAGTAATATGACCCTTAAATCAAAGGTTTATGATAGATTGACCGGTAAAAGGCAATATCTTCCGACAAATTACAAATATCGGTCAAAGCCTCGAAATTATTGATTATATTATTGAACGAATTTGCACAATGCTTTCCATGTAAGTATTTTGACTTGACATTTAGACGATTTAAAAATAAAATATGCACAAAATCGACATGGAAGAATGATAAACATATGCTTTATCGAAATGTGTCATTCAGTCATAAAACGCCATTTTAAAATCTAAAGTGAAATATACGTTGAATTAAAATTTCACTTACCCGTGTCTGTATCCACCTCTATGAGTAATGCTTGAAAATAAGAGAAACTATATATCGAAGCAAATAAATTTAAATTTGTCTGTACCAAGCAAACTATCTCAAGTGGATAGCCATATATATTATAAACAATACCGATTTATTTGCAATATCAAACTTTTATCTTATCAATGAGATGGCTATTACCTATAAACTAATTTTGAATGAATATGTACGTATATTTTTTCGATACAAATTCTTATTGTAAAAATTGCATGAATGTTACGAATAGATAAATGTTAGTCAATTTTCATTTTTGGAAGGAATAAAATCAAAACAGGTAAATACTCGTAAGAAGAATTAAAATAATTATGTATTTGGACATGTAAAAAATGGTTGAACAAACTGTGGAAATAAGTGGCTTCATCACGTCTGAAATCATGTAATGAATAATTAAGACTACTACCGCCGAAAACGTTGTGCGAAGTTATTTTTTGAATTTTTGTACATACGTTTCTGCATTCATTGTGTAGATCACATGTGCTTGAGCATAATAAAATAAATTTAATATTTAGCAGAATACTTTATTAAAGTTTATACATCACAGAACTCCAATAAACTAATTTTTTTGAAATCCGAGTTTTAACAAGTCTTGATCAAATTTTAGTTATCATCACTCACACATTTGACGATCATTTAATTGTATACTTTATGTGAAATTGACGAAGCAGCAAATTTATTATGTTTGGAACTGCATAGAAGTAGGGCAACTGCCAATTCCAGTCAAGTAAAATTTACACGAAATTCATCAGCTTGATAACGCTATATCTGCATCTTCATAGTTAAAATATGAATTGCGCTTTGGTTAAACAATTTTTTGTCGTACTTTGATTTTGATCGTGGAAGAACGAACCGCGTAAGTACGAGTGTTACCATGTTTTTCGACTACTGGGTGAATAAAATGTGATTTTTGTTTACTTACAGTATGCCAACTTGACTTAAAGATCTGTTACCTCGACCCGTGCAAAGATGATTGTTTATCTGTATAAAATACATATATATGTGGCAGAAGCTGCAAAATTAAACGTTCATGACTGCATAGAAATTGAGTAGTCGACATTTCCAGTCAAGTACATTGTATGCGAGACTAAATGCATATATATATATATATATATATATATATATATATATATATATATATATATACATATATATATATTAAGGGTTTTCATTTGATTATGTGGGTGGCAACAAATCTGACTCGGTTTTACTTCTATTTATTGTTTTGGCTGATTGGTAAGTGTGTATGCGTTTGTGTCTGTGTGTGTGCCTGTTTGCATGTAAAGGTCTTTCTTACTGTATTGCATAGTGATATGTGGGATCTGGTCATTCTTGTATTAATGGCTTGAGAGTTTACGACCTGTGCGAATTGTTGGCTGTTACGTGTACGAATTTTATTTTTTCGTGTGTAGTCTTTTGTTTCACCTTGTTGCGCAATTTTGTTTTCTACACTTGGTAACAGCGCGATGTGCGTATTGCAGTGTTTAATGCTCACATTTTTTCGAAATTTCTGTCACCGTGTTGTGCAGCTGCTTTTTCTTATTCAGTTCGTTGCTAACCGGATCGAAAATTTGTTGAGCTCAATCTAAAAGATAAATAAACTAACCGAATTACATTAATCAGTATGCGACTGAAAATTGTGTATAGTGTGCGGCAGGGTGGCTCAGTTGTTAGAGCACCAGATTCTGATGCAGACGTGACCAGGTTCGAGCCCTGTCCGCGACAAAATCTGGCCAGTACGTGATGAGTTCTCGATAAGTACGAAACCGGTCTACCGAAGGAATTGCCTTATCTACACTATACAATTATTAGTTCATACTGACATATGTAACTAATTAATGGGTCAGGTGTTTATATCAATTTCGCAACCTTGATTAAAGCAAATGTTATCACCGCCCGCGAACTCAATATTCGTTTACTATCGACAAATATTTATAATGCGAGTGGTGTTAATGATATTTTTGCAACCCTGATGTGAAATAATAATAATAATAATAATAATAATAATAATAAAAATAATAATAATAATAAAAAATAATCAAGGAATATCTTATTACATAAAACTGCATTTCTATGCGACACTTGTAGGTGGTTTAATGCCTGTTCTATAACACCCGATTTTAGGCGGGTGATTTAAAATTGAGGCCGAAAGATTTGCTAAATAAATGCTACACCTGAAGAAATGGCCCATCAAAAACTGAAATAACTATATAACTGAAATTTTTTGTAGTGTATGGGAGTATGATGCAGGCAAGGTATACACCGACATCAAATAAATTATGCTCTCCTTCAAGGGTGCATAGAAAACAGCAGGTGTACTTAGCGATGTCTACTGGGATGAAATCTGCTTTTGCCATACTTTTGAACTATTACTTTAAGCAACCTAATACTATTTTAAATCAAGTTTGCAGGCCAGAGTAAACGCAAATCCCATTATATTTAACCAGTCCATTCGAACAACATAACGAAACTACCGCCAGCCGCAACACACTAATATATATACTTACTATATATATATATACCTACTAATTAACTTGGTGCTTATATAAAGTTCAAATACATGATTTAAATACGTATGTTAAACATCCGAACAGTTAAGGTTTGCTTAATTATACAAATTTTGGAATGTTTTGTTCGAGTAAGCGAATAACGCGCGTGTTATTATTGTCTTTTGATTAATTGAGTATATAAAATGTGGCGTTTGCGTTTGCTTAATTGTGCCTTCTCCAGATTTTTACAATAATAGAACACGAACAAATACCTTTTAAAATTTGACTTTTATCTATTTATGAAAACGCTATAAGCATAAGCGCGGTTAATAACCTTGTGACTCGTGTCATAAGCCATGCAAAATATTTTTAAAAAAAACATTAGTTGCGCGGGCCTTGGGGATAATTACTTTAATGAAGGTTTCGATCTTGTTATAAACAACTGACCCATTATGTACAAAAATATTTCAGTATAAACCAAGCGTTGTATAGTGAAGTGAGGGAAACTCATTCAGGTTAGTAATCGAGATTTCATGAACTGCTATCATCCTACCCATGTTTTCTGATAGCATTTTGAAGTGCCTTTTTAGAACTGGTTATATTTGGATTGTAGAAGCAAGTTTGGTAAACTCTTAATTAATTTCAAACCGGCAAATTTGAAACGCGTTAGCTAAATACGAAAAATATTGCACCAGAGTATTATGTATTGATTTTCCGGCGTCCAATGTTAAGTCAGATAGAAATGTCGTGTTGTAGAATAACATAAATGGAATCGAACTATTTCCAGATGCCTTAAAATATGATAATGATGTTGCATGAAATTTAAAATCTTTAGGGCTATCTTCACAAGCATTGTAGCGACCAACTTTAAGCATACATTTATGTGCATAATAGTTTTTGTTTACTTATCATTAGGAGCCGTTATTACACCCAATACCAACTGAATATTTTGTGGTGGAATTAATTTCAAATAAAGTCCTTCGACAATATGACATAAGAGCCAAATCACTATAGGTTATATATGTTCAGAGCCTGTTAATGGTATCAACACGAAGTTTGCCTTGTCAGTACATGGTACGAATTCTTCTTGCTCACCTAAGATATGGGAACCTTTTGACATACATAAATTTCCAAACCGCTCAATAGAAAGAAGCTTTTTTCCAACAAAACTTTAGTAAATATTGAAATCACAATTATTTCTATTGTGTATACGTCAGCAAAGTTCATATCTCTTCATTGTTCTGCCATTCAAATTAGACCATGACACTGTCGCTAATTTGTTATGCCTCAAAATAGCAAAATTTTATTACACCAAATTGTTGTTTAATTAACAATTTATCGATTTTTTGTTTTCAATTTAGGCGTTCAAACAGGAAGTGTGCTCGTGAGTCGGTGTCGACAATTGTCTTCGTATTCTGATTCAATTTTCAATTCGATGATTAAATATTTTTAAATGTTGCTAAGTAATTTATTCGTTATTCCGTAAGCTAACAATTACACACTATCCCTCAGGGCTTTAGATTAATTAAAATTGAATTTCTGAATTTTACGATTCAGTGGATTATATATATATATTTTTTTTAATATATATATATCTTCCTTATAATATCCATCGTCTTTCAATATTACGCAGTGTTGAGTCCCCTAACCTATTCGTGTCTGTAAGCCCCATAGATGCCAGATCGCTGGAAGTTGTTTTACCTGTATTGAATCTTAATATTCAAACAACTGTTGGTGGTTGCTTAAAAGAAAAATATTTTTGCGAAACTGGATTAATCGAAATTACTTGATCTGCGTTTTGACTAAAACAGGTAGTTTTCCAATATTTTTCTTTCTTCTTCAGTGGGTCCATTCTCACTAGTTTAAAAATTAAACTGTTGGTGGTTACTTGTTTTCTGGTTTGTGGGTTTGTCTGTGTGTCTTTTAATGCATGCCTGTTGACATAGCTTTAGCCAATTTTTAGCTACACTTTTACTGTATTAAAAAGTGGCGTTTTAGATCTGGTTATCTTTGAAGATATTTTTTGAGTTCTGATCAGGCAATTATTTCGTTGACCGTTGTCCTAACGAATGTTGTTCTCTCTGTGTTGTCTTTCAGCTCACCTTGTTCAAGAGTTTAATTTTATCACTCGGGTGACATTGCAAGCTGTGCAGATTTCAATGTTAATTACACCTCGAGTTGAGGTATTCATGTCAAAGTTAATCATGATTTAGATGTTGTATGCACAGATGATTTTAGTTTAGTTTGTTACCAATCTGAAATAATGAACAAGAAAATAATTGTTAGCTGATATGATGCGTGGCTATTTAAGAAAAAGTAATATGTTTTTGGAACTTGTGCATGTTTAGGCCGTATTTTTACCTTTATTTAAGAAGCTTGGTATGGTTGTAACAGTTTTCCAACTATGTTATGCGTAAGACTGAGAAATTCGTAGAATTGGCTGTTCCGGTTTCAAATGTAAACTTAGAAATGACCGATTCCCTGGTAGAGCAAAGCCTTTTTCGATCAATTTCTGCAATAAAGGTTTTAGGTTCTGTTGGTCAAGTTCCATTTCTATTGTCCAATATATATGTTACTGAAAATACACTCACACACACACATGCGTACAATGTGCCTAATTTCGGGAGAATTACTAATTTAATTATGGCTTCCAACGTTAGGATTGTCTGTGCGTTGATGTTGATGTAAAATTTAGTTTAAGAACATTAGTGATTCAATGAAAACTTATTCTCAGACAGGCTAGATCTACCACGATATTTTGTTCATATCAGATCTTTCTGATTCTGTTTTCTAGGTTTTTATTAAGGAATTGTGGTGGGATTTTGGCACATTACTCCTGTAATGGATGTATTTCCAGAGGATAGCCGGTTTCTTTGAGTTGCTAATATTAATTCAACCATTTCTCATCAAGACATGTGGATGTTTACAGAAAGAAGAGTGAGGCACTTCTCCATCTTGCGAGGGCACTTGATATATAGTTGTATTTTATTGACATGTTCCGCGATTTCGACGGATGTACGTGTCTGGAAAGAACGACAGCAGAAAATTTACAAACATTTTACAAAGTGTGCTATGGTCGATTATCGTTTGAATGCTGGTTACTCAAGATGGATATCATATAAACCTGTAAGGGGAGGTGCAGTGCAGCTTCCTACAGCTACAACATTGAACTTTTGACAACATCTACCTTCAATAAAAATTGCGCGCCTTTTGTACTTGCTAATAATCATGAAATTAATTTTTTTCAGGTGATAAACAAATAAAGAGCTCCAAATAAGTTTATAATGTTTTCTTGTATGGTTTACCATTTCAATTCATCTGCGCTAACAGGTGCTTGCTATCTTCTTGTGTTCACCAAATGTCATAGTGTTTGAATTAGTTGACCATTAAATTTATAGCCCGCATCGGTATTGGGGACGGTAGCTTCTGACGCTGTTCTTGATTTATTATATTTTTGTTTATCGTACAGTCTGGTGGTGTTTATCCCGACTTGTTAAGATTCTGGTGTTTATTCTAAGTAATCCAATCTTTTTTTATATACCAGCCATTGAACCCAAAACGTGTTTCTAAAATGATTCAAAACTCCCCTCAAATCGCATTTAATGTAAAATAACAAAAAAGATAAATTGAGCACGTTAGATTGATAAAAAATGAATTTCAAAGCCAGCCAAATTATTAAAATACTATATTTAAATAAGAAACCTCCAATCAGACAAAACAAGTAATTGTCAGGCCTGAAAATATTCAGACGTTCCTTTAATCACACTGGTTTCATGAATGAGATAATGAACAATCAATCGATATTTACACCCGTCAACAAACATAACGTGTGCTCAACAAATATTGAAGCAGAATGGAATGATATTTTTGTAAAAATGATTAATTAACTTTTTTCTGCAATGTCTGATGCCACAAAAAATATGGACTATTAGAAGTAATTTCAGAAACCAAACCAATCTGAATAAACCACAAAAAGCCAATATTTCTTAAAACCCTTATATCTTTCTTCGTTGCGGCTTATTTTGTCAATCATGGTAACATCGCAACAAAGACCAGCAAAATTTCATTGAAAACTACCTCAACCACAGCATAATGTCATTATCATATTCAATATTAATGAATCTTACGATCGAGCGAATGAACTGAAGTGGAAAAAGGTCCATCAATATGATTTGGGCTCATATGCAATAACATTGCTATTTACGAACATTCTAGAGGTGCAATAACAATTTTCTTGTCTGAACCGATTAAAATTAAGTTTCATGATTTACCCATAGAAACTGATGCCCACTAAGACCTCATGCTTATATTAATGAAACACGTGTAGTTTAACTTTGGGTAGAAATGCTTTCGATAATTATTTGGCACGGCTGTAATAAGCTGCATTGTACCTCTCCTGGCCAATATAGACATGCATTTTATTGAGCAAAAATGTCAGGAAATCAATTGATCTGTGGGTACTTCACGATAGTAACGTATAATACATCTCTGCATTTGTTACAGAAGCAACAGACAAAATCGAAGCCACAAAACAGGTACATAGATACGATCCAATCATTAAATTCACACACAAGATAAAGAAAGAAGCCCAATATTTTCGACAAATAAAAGATGATGTTACAATACTATAAAAACGAAATTTAATTACTCCGTGCAACATACGAATGCCCATATATTGAACAAATTGCAACCAACCTAAACGATTAAAAGTTCCACTAACATAATATAATGCCCGTCGAATTATTTGCAACAGTGGCAGAAGTTTTCAAAGTATCTTAGTGATCAAAGCAGTTACCTGCATACCCCGCACTGTGACCATGGCAACACATGAGAAATACGACACTAAAGCGAACTAACGCAGAAAAAATTATAGTGTATACGCAAAAAGCAACGAAAAGGCTGGTTAAAGCAATTAAAAAAATATAGTATTTATCAGGTCTCAAACATTCTTTTATGGAAAAGCGCCAGCACGTGTGACTGACGGTAGCCTCGTGACTCCATAGAAATAGTGCAGCCGACTTTTTCCGTCAAGTAAAATGTATGCGAGACTACAAGAATTGAGAGTTTCATATAAAATTTTCTTTTCCGTATATATGAATTGTAGTTTGATCAGGCTAGTCAGTTTGTGGTCGCACTCTGATCATCATCATGGAAGGTGGAAACGCGTCAATACGTGTGACTGACGATAGTTATGTAATGTTAAAATACAATAGTATTGATGTTTACTTCAAGCTTGCCACCTTGATTTAAAGACTCGTTTTACAATATATTATGACTGACGCATGCACAGCAAGACCCCAACGAAATAAATAATCAATATAAAAATACAATTTAAACAATAATTGATTGCGCGGGTGGCGGTAACAATTATTTAAATCAAGTTTGCGAGCTTGAAGTAAACACCAATCCCATTGTATTTAACCAGTCATCGAACAACAGCTGGCGGTAGTTTTGTTATGTTGTTCGATGACTGGTTAAATACAATGGGATTGGTGTTTACTTCAAGCACGCAAACTTGATTTAAACAATATAAAAACAAACATAAAATATCGTATGACTGCTGTATTTATAAATATTAGAGAAAATCACATTGGTTATCATTCATTTAATTAAATGTGAAACTGTAAGATGTTAATTTTTGTTATTAGGTATTCTTGAAATAAACCAGCCATAAACCACAATTCAAATATCGTTTATTCAGTATATTATTTTATAATATATATTATAATGGCCGATCGATACTTGCTGATTGGAAACTGATTTTAAAGTGAAACATGCGTTTAACTAAAGACAAATGTTTCAAATATGAATTATTTAATAAGTAGAATTCGATACATTGTGTGTCTCTTTTGGAATATACGATGAGTTAAATTGCTCTGAACCAAAAGGATTTTGGTTCAATTCCTGCTTCTAGTTTTTCTGGTTGCCACAGATATTTTTCGAATTACAAATTAAATTATGACAATAAATATTATGAATTTCGTACTATGCTCCCATAATAAATCGAAAGGCAATTTAAAGATAAAATATCAAAACATTAGTTAATATTTTATTGGCGGGACGCCCGTTTTATAATTAATGTCAAAGAAGGGCTATTAACAATTTTGCATTTTGAAAGAATACATTATAATGCCCAGAATAACTTATGTAAATCTAGCCTTAACGTCAAAATTAAATACCGACTAGAATTTCGTAGCTTATTTTATGAAAGCTATATTCTTTAATGTTTTGCGCTTATCACTAGGCTGAAATCACAATGAACCGATAAGCATTTATTACATCGGTTAATTCGGGCAAAATTGTGACTTGTCGAAAAAACATTTTAAGAGAACTTTCTATGAATTTGTAGGCAATATGATGACGGATTATGACGTTATGTCTGTATTTATTGTATTAAAAAATAATTTTTCTAAAATTTTGCGCAATTGTAGTACCTTTTTAATATTTCTGTTGAAAGAAACAATAATTAATTATTATGTTAAAAATCTCTGAACGTGCAAATAATACAACAGAACAAACTATGTATCAATTTACCGAGTAAAGCAACTGTTTAATGAGTAAGATAATACTTTCCGTTCATGCTGCCTTTGGTTTATCCTTCTGGTCACAACTGAACTAATTTGTTACTAGGTTCGCAAAACCTAATACATACTTGCATATATATTAGTTCTCCGCAACGAAACAGTATTTAACTGTAATATAATGGTAAATTAAACAGAACAATTTACCATAAACCAACATGGTCTGCACAGTATTTGCATTACAGCAGTTTTGTGCCATTTGAATGTAAATTATCAACATTTCGTGGTTGCTTTTCAAGAATTGACAGGTTGGTTAGTCAAGATTCTAAAGATAATGAATATAATAAAGCAATTAACGATTTAATGTCTAATGGCTATCCCAGACAATTAACTTAAATCAATTATTAAAAGGGGAGTTAACCAGAAACAGACGTACTATGGGCCAGAAAAGAAAACCGTCTACCTAAACATCCCATTTAAGGGGGATGCAGTCTCCCGAATGGCACAAAAGAAAGTTGAAGCAGCATTGACACGCACATTTAATGCAGCCAAACTACGAGTGTTATTTAGGGTAACACACTTGCCTTTACCAGCAATCAAAGAGAAACAGCCGTTAATCTCGATATCAAATATTATATACCAATATACATGCGCAAGTTGTCGATCAACTTACGTAGGCCGATCGACCAGACGGTTAATTACTCGAATGAGAGAACATTGCAACTTGAACGCCTGTTTTAAATCAAATAGTGAATACACGTCTGCTATTGCGCAACACATCATCGAAACATCGCACGTATGTTCTCCAGACGTAGCATTCAAAGTAATTACTAAATGCAAAAACAAAAGGGACCTAGCCACATACGAAGCCTTATGGATAAACAAATTGCAGCCGGATTTATGTAAGCAGAAGAAGCACGTACAGGCATTGAGCTTGAACTGGATGTGACGCACGCAATTTGATTGGTTTCTATTTTTCACACTCTCTCTATGTTCACATATTTCTATCTTGTTTTGCTTTCCAATTTATATATAAAGATATGTTCATGAGTAGATATTTGAGAAGACCATGCGAAAGAAAATTTTCTTATATCTGATAAAATTTCTTTTTGTTTTTGCACACAGGAAGGGTACAATGAATATATATTTATATATATGTAGGCCTATATATACACAGATATATAAATAAATATTTAAATATTAACAAATGCGTTTTGACTGATATAATTTATTGTTGACAATATTCATATTATATATGGTATATATATATATATATATATATATATATATATATATGTGTTTATATGCTTATCTATATATGTATAAAGTATAGCGTGTAGACGTATATATAAATGGATATTTTTATAAGATGTTGATATATGTAAATATAAATAAGTAAATAATATAATTTAAATTAAAATAAAAATATTTCGAATTTAATATATATATTTGTATGCATAGCTATGTATATGGTTTTGACACATACTTAATTGGATAAATAAATTTATACAGGACATGAATATAAATGCATATTTGGTTGAGATACGATTCGTTAGTATAGGTCCATTATTCGGTCTTGTCCAAACGATAGAATAATATTATATTCTTTCAACAGTTTTATTAACCTCTCTCTATAACCTATTGCAAACGGGATTGGATTAGGTAAATTGGGGTATTTGAGGACTACTGAAATAGACGTGTTTGCCTACAGTTATTCTGAAAATGTCACTTTAGTTCGCAACAGACAATACATAAGTGCATATATATTAGTTCTCCGAAATAAACAGTATTTAACCCAATGTATTGCTTATACATATATAAATATATATTCATATTATATGTTACGTTTATATATATATATATATATATATATATATATATACATATGATGGATATATATATATATGTATACAAGATGTGGGAAGAAACCACATATATATGCTTATCTATATGTGCATAAGATATAGCGTATGGACGTATAAATAAATTGATATTTATTTTTTGTTTATCTGGTAGAGGCAACGATCGGATTGGGCGTGCATGTGGTTTCTGTAGAGGTTAAATTAATTATTGGACACCAATTAACTTCTCATATAAAAATAAATCAATTTTTATTTTTGGACATTTGATGTTATCGCTGGTTTCGTAAAACAATATTGTAATTTTTGAAAAATATTGTAATTTTTTTTGGAAGTTCTTTTGTTCATATTGTCGAAGTTTTGGACTTGTCTTGTTGAAGGAAAGAGAGAGTTTTGAACTGGGTTGCTGAATTGCCTAAGCAGCATATATAGTTCTCAGAAATAAGCAGTGGCCCCAGCAATGTATTGCTTATACATATATAAATATATATATATATACATATATAAATATATATATATATATATATATATATATATATATATATATATATACATATGATGGATATATATATATATGTATATACAAGATAATGAAGAAATATACATATATATACTTATCTATATATTATAAGATATAGCGTATGGACGTATAAAATAAATTGATATTTATTTTTTGTTTATCTAGTAGAGCAACGATCAGTTGGGCGTGCATGTGGTTTCTGTAGAGGTTAAAATAAGTAGTGGACACCAATTAACTCCTCATATAAAATAAATCAATTTTTATTTTTGGACATTTGATGTTATCGCTGGTTTCGTAAAACAATATTGTAATTTTTGAAAAATATTGTAATTTTTTTGGAAGTTCTTTTGTTCATATTGTCGAAGTTTTGGACTTGTCTTGTCGAAGGAAAATGAGAGAGTTTTTGAACTGAGTTGCTGAATTGCACTAAGCGGGACACTGCGTGGTTCCATCTCCGACTCTTTGTGAATAAAACATTATAATCTTCTTGTCGATTTGTTCTTCTTAATTATCAGCGAAAAGAACCACAAATTTGCTTTGGGTCTCAATCATTCCGGTTCAGTAACCTGTGGATATCAGCGTATCCGGGTAAGCTTACTTATTTAATATAATATATAAATTGCAAGTAATTTAATAATATCATGTCTGGTTTATTAAATACTGAGGATACAGAGCAGTTGGCTAGTGGACTTAAGGATTGTAGCTTAAGAGATAGTTCAGAGGAACTTAAGTGTTCCAAGATAGATGATCATTCCGCATATATGGATTTTCCGGGCCTGGCATCCAAGAGACCCCCTTATGGTAGTGACCTAAGGGCCTCTACAAAAAATGGCGACCGCGCCAGGATCCTTTATGCGGAAAGATATGATGTAGATGATCGTTTTTGCCGCAATTCTATGGATAGCAATGTTAAGCTCACCATGTACAGACCAGACAACCATTCTGAATGGGTCAAAGAAGCAAAATTTTATTTTAAACTAAAACGGATGACCGACCCTGTAGAAAGGTTTTCCTCGGCCTGGTGGTGATTACCTGAGCCATTAAAAAGAATCTGTTTAGACTCAGGAATTTTGTTAC
>JAQBSW010005284.1:0-25000 GCA_029291075.1 Eudiplozoon nipponicum
CGCAACCAATGTTCGTTTAAGTATTAATAGTTGGTGTATTAATATAGGTAGCAGTATTATTTTTTGTAGTGCTGTATATTAGTAGATCAGTTAGCAGTTGCAGTGGCATTAATAACCTAGTATCAGTATGAGTAGTACAAACGTTAGATACAGTAGTGAAGGAAGTAGATGGATTAGTAGCGCAAATATTAACAGTAGTTGTATTAGGAGGATTATTAGTATAATTAAAAGTGGAAGTTTACTTTTCGTAAGAGCGTTATGAGTAAAGATAGTAGTAGAAGTCAAAGTAGAATTAATAGTAGTAAATTTTGTTTTTTTTTCAATAGTTTTAGTTGTGGCAGGAGACTAATTTGTGTCTATAAGTAAATATTGTTTAATGTTTGTAGTGTTAGTTGTATCTAAATATATGTGGAAGCAATGGTATATACTGCAGTGGTGTCATTATTATTAGATTTTTTGCTTTAGATAAGGTAGTAAAAATATTTCTCACTAGTTAGCTTCATGAGTTATTCTTATGGTGTATTTGTGCTCCGGGATGACTAAAAATTTGCTTTGTTGAACGACCTGTTAGATGAAATCTGCGATTTTATGTAGACAATCTTTGCTTAAATGAACGCGCAGTTTGCTACTCCGTTATCAAATATGAACGATTGATATCGATAGTCGCTAATTTAAACACTAACTTTTTCATTCGCAAATTGAGATGCTCTTGGTGAATATGTTATTAAATATGATGAAATACTGGTGGTGTTATGGCTAGCGAGGAATTATATTTGTTAGATTAGCCAATTGAACAAGAGTAAGATTGTGAATTTATCAGAAATACATTTGAGTATTAAAAGTTGTTGCTCGCATTATCTGACCTTGGTAAATTCCCGTTAGTTATTTCCTCATGCGTTCTATCAACTGCAATTTAGTTCTACATTTCTTCTCATTTTCGTATTTTGTTGACAAATGAAACGTTTTAAATTATTTCTACCGTTGCATTTCACTTTTTATGATATTCTGTTAAATTGAAGATTTGCACGTTCATTGAATTGATTTTGCTTGCCTTTACATAATATCGGTTGCTGACCGGTATCAGATTTTATTGAACGACGAACAAATGAATACAAGACTGCTGTTTGAACTCTTTAGCCTCTGGTTTGTATGTTAGTCAGTAAGACAATTATTAATCACAATTTCCATGAGCTGATTTGTGTTTAGTTTCCGTTTGAAAATTTTTAAATGATGAATTTGTTATCTAACTTTGATTTTCATATATAATAATCCTCGATAGTCAGTTTGCCATCGTACCCTGATGATGATCATGGAAGGTTGAAACGCGTCAGTGCGTTGCGGCTGGCGGTAGTTTTGTTATGTTGTATGATGATTTGTTAAATTCAATGGGATCGGTGTTTACTTCATGCTCCCAAACCTGATTTAAAGAATTGTTACGACTACCCGCTCAATCAATTATTGTTAAATTGTATTGCCTATATATTTATATGTGGCGATAGCTGCAAACATTTAATGTTTGTGACTGCATAGAAAATGTGCAGCTGACATTTCCAGTCAAGTTCAATGTATGGGAGACTGCTAGAGGTGAGAATTGCATATCTAACTTTGATTTCCATATATATTCAATTCGGTTTGATCCTCGATAGCAGTTTGCCGTCGTACTCTGATGATGATCATGGAATGTCGAAACGCGTCAGTGCGTTGCGGCTGGTGGTAGTTTTGTTATGTTGTTCGATGACTGGTTAAATACAATGGGATCGGTGTTTACTTCAAGCTGGCAAACTTGATTTAAAGAAAGGAAGTATTTGTTAGTTTTTTATTAAGATGTTGCATACAAGGTAGAAAATCAACATGTCTATAAAAAAACTCCAGAAAATTCAATTTCATAGGCTTGATTATTACCACCCAAAAGTGGTGTGAATATCCTCCGTAATTCCACACCATACAACATCATATCAGATGAAATAAAATGTTATTTGAATTTACTTATTTTCCTTATAGATGGCATGAAAAGTCAGTGAAAGGTGTACGACTAACATTAATAGAAACACATTATATTTTAAAAGCCATAGATAAAACAATCACAATTGAATTGATCTTCTTGATACTGTTTGCTAGGTTGTTTACTAAGTTTCTGTTGTGGGATTTTGGCACACTGCTGTTGTTGTGAATTTATTGCCCATTGATAGTGGATTTTCTATAAATGGCCAGTGTCAAATCCCCATTTTCTTCTCGAGTGAGAATGATGTCAAGGAAGGTAAAACTATTGTCTTTCTCTACTTCCAAAGTGAATTTGATATCTGGATCGGCTCCTTTTGTTTGTTTGGGGATTTGGGAAGGGTCTGCTGCTTCTGAGATGAACAACAATATATCATCTACATACATTTTCTAGAGTGCGCACTGGTCAATTATACATGTTAGGCTTGATTTTTCAAGGTGATACATGTATACATCTGCCAGGAGGGTTGCAATGCAACTTCCCAAAGCTACACCATTGATCTGGCAGTAGTATATCCTTTAAAATGTAAATTAAACAATTTTGTACATGCTAATCTGAGGTCTTTGATGTCATTTGTGTCTATAGGGAAATCATAAAGCTCGTTATTAATAAGGTCACATAAGATCTCCGTTTTCTTATCCAGTGGTATGTTTGTAAATAAGAATGAGACGTCAAGTGAGACCATTTTATTCAGTAGAATGTTCTTCCTCTTCAGTTCATCTGCTAGCTCGAAGGAGCCCTTGGTAATGTTTGCGTTAATGATGTTTAGTATTGGTTGAAGTATTTTGCAGAGAAACTTAGCTGGTTTATGTTGCTTGGCGTTGATCATTGACATAATAGGTCGCATCGAGGGAGCTCTTGAGTCTGTTACTGCTTTATGAGTTTTTGGTTTTCCATACAATCTTGCAGTGTTTGTTTCGACGGGTTTTGCTTTTTGGAGGTCTTCTGAAGGTTTTGATCAAATAGCGGAATACGCCATCCATGATAAAACGTGTTTTCCCACCTTTTTAAGAATTGCATTAATTCTTCATTCTATATTTGTTGAATCATCTTTCTGCTTGATGTCTTTTTTTAATTTAGATTGATCATTTATAATATCGTTCATGGACTTTCTATACGCGTCGGCTTCAAGTATAACAACTCCCGATCGTTTGTCGGGTGTGGCAAGTCGTATGGATTTGTCTGATTGTAGTTTTCAGAGTTCGTTTATGTTTTTTTGTGATGATTTGGTTGCCTTTGAATTCCTTCCTGTATTGTTCTAGTGAGCTAATTATCTCAGCTTTCAGTCCTTGTCCATTAAATGTCGGTGGGGCGGTGTCTTTCGTTAAGTCATTGTAGAAATTTTCCGTTCAAGCCTTAATGTCAATAATGTCGCGTTCACTTAGGTTTCACTTGACTATGCAGAATTTTGCTCCTAAGGACAGTAATTCTTTCTGGTGTTTTGAAAAGGTAACTTTTGAATAAATGGGAATAAATGTGTCTGGGTTTGTAGGAAATTACAATTGTGTAGGAAATTTGTCCAGGTCCCTTGTGAGGTCCTTAGTTTCTTTGTCAGCTGTTATTTTCATCAGCGATTCTATCTTCGTTGTAAAAGCAGTGTATTCGCTGTCGTTCAGTTTTGCAATTTGACAACCTAGTGATTGAATAATTCTCTCAGCATCTTGCAAATTTGATTGGTTGTCCTCGATTGCATTAAGCAATAAGCGGCTTACAAGTCTATTCGTCGGTTCTTGATTGTTCCTCCTGCACTGCTTGAGGAATCGTTTTGGCACAACATCTAATTACAAACACGATTTGAAGAATTTAATTCTTTCCAGAAGTTTGGGACTTACACAATTGGCTGCAATATTAGTGTTTAGTTCCTTACGAGGAAAAGGCTGGTTCCGCTCTTGATGGCTTGAAAATTAACCATTTGTTCGAATTGTTCACTGTTTCGTGTACGAGTGCTATTTTTCCGAGTGTAGCCTTTCGTTTTACCTTTTTACGCGAATTTGTGTTCTTCACATGGTAACAGCACAAGTGTAGATTGCAGTGTTGAACGCTCATATTGCTTGGAATTTTCTGTCACCGTGTGTGCATCTGATTTTTTCTTTTCAGTTTGTTGCCAATCCGATTGAATGATTATTGATTCTAGTTGAGGGCCTGTTCGGTCTTTCCTTGATACTAGTAAATTGTTGTTGTTGAATTTCGTTATTCGTGGTCAGTCGATTAGAATTTCATGTTGATGAAACTTTTGAATAATTAGGTCAAGTTTATGCCTACTCTGTTCACGCACTTCAGGATTATATTTTCACTAAATTTATTGATTATACCACGAAGAAAGAATATATAAACGTGTGTTATGTGTTTGATAAAAAAATAAATTTTTAATTTGAAGGAGGTCAATATTTCGCTGTTTAAAAATGCACATATCGAAATTTACATTTTCCACGATTATTAGAATGGACACATTGATCGTCCGATTAGTTCGCAACTGAAAGAATATCTGACTAAAATGGAATGATTACAAGTTGATTTGTCTTTTCTGCTTCAAAGTTAAGTGTTTTCATGCTTATTCATATTTTGAGCTTAAAAAATACTCTGTAGTAGATTATGATTTCCTTTCTTTAGACAATCCTGTATTAGCAAAACTTTGAGGTATTATTAAGTGAATATAATTCGGAATCTGCGAATCCTTGTTATTGTTTATATCAATGAATTTCTGGTTCGCATTTTCATTAAGAGTAGATTTAATATATTTAGCAAGAAAAAAATAAATCTCCGAGATTCTAAATTTTTGATTTTCCATAAGTAAGTATGCTCTTCGGAAAATTACCTGCGAAATTTTATCCTAAATATAAGATATGCTTCATCCTGTTTATCGATTTTATAAATAAACTTTAAGCAATACCAATTCCTGAAAGAATATCATCAATTGAAATGTTTCGGATATTTGTTTCTTCGTTCTCAATCAAGGATACCCTTAACACCAATGCGACTAAAGGAAAATCTCATTTCAATTTAATTCTTTAATTTTGCCTGCCATGTTCGGGATGAATTTAAATTTGCTGAACTAAAGTTTACCTATTTACTGTTTATTACACATTATTTCTATTGACTTCGATGAAATATTTTTTTGCAAACATCAACAGTACCTTTATCTATAATAATATGTATAAATGACAATTTGTCATTTGTTCGTATCCATTTATGGCTTTAGCCAATCATAAATGCTGACAATTGATAAATTTTTTATGAAAGTGTGCTAATATTAAACATTAATTGATTGCGCGGGTGTTGGCAACAGTTCTTTAAATCAAGTTTGTGAGCTTGAAGTAAACTCCAATTCCATTGTGTTTAACTAGTGGTCGACCAACATAGCAAAGCTACAGCCAGTCGCACGTACCCACGCTTTCAGACTTTCCATGATCGCATACTTGATTTAAATTATTATTATCATCACCCGCGCGATCAATTAATGTTTAATGGCATTGCCTATATATATATATATGTGTGGATAAAACTGCATAGAAATTATACAGCCGAAATTTCCAGTCAAGAACAATATACGCATGGCTATTAGAGGTGGGAGACGAAAATCTAATATTGTTTTCCATATACATTCAATGCGTATTGATATTCGCCAGTTAGTTTTTCGTCGTACTCTGTGTGTCAACGACTGGCTAAGTACAATGCGATTGGTGTTTACTTCAATCTCGCAAACTTGATTTAATTAATTGTGCTTGCATAAAACAATTAATTGTTAATGGATGAAAAACATGCATTTCCTATGTAATCTTGACGCGCATTTCATAATGCGCACAATTTACCTCTATCTACAGTGTTTAACAAATTAAAGACAGTATATTTCTCTAAATTTTTATCTCCTATAGTGGATGCATATTTTCTCTGTCATAATCAATGAATTCTTTTTGTTCATCAGTTTTATTTGGAGATTCTACTAATAAGCACGTTAAATTACTAATATCATGTCAACATGCACTATACATTTTGTGATCTGACTCTCTCTGGATTATTTTGGTAACGTAGCGGTGTAGATTAAAGTAAAACTATCATGTAGCCTTCATAATAGACAAGGCTTGTTCAAATTGTTGACAACCTTCTAGCTAATGAACCTCCGTTAGATTGCCGTCCGCGCATGGGATCTATTGTACTCTTTGTTTGTATTATATGTTCATTAGTAGATAATTGAGAAGAATATGAGACAAAAGCGGATCTTCTATCTGATATATTTTCTTTTGATGTATGCATATAACCAGGAGACTATGGATATCATTAAGGATCGCATTCCACGAGAATTTGTAACTTATTGATTACACATTACGTATCCAATCATGTAAAATTTGATCTTATTTGTCTTAAAGATCCAAGGCTTTTAAGGCAATGTTATTACTCTATGGTTTATTTACCATTTCATTTCCCCGATGAAGTTAAACCTCCATTTCCATTAAACATGAATATTCTAACCTTAGACATCAAAGAGCTGATCAATTTTACGTATAATTCTGTATTCGGTAAGGTGCATGAGCGTCTACTCACGATCAGAGAAAAGTTCGTTAAGTTATTCATTATGAGAATAATCTATGCCGTAGCATAAACACGTTAACCATCATAGAACGCAAAAACTTGAAGAATCAATATTACATAATTTAACCACTGATTATACAGAATTTAGATTCTTTTTAAAGATATTTGTACTGTACGGCTGCATTTTCTCTTCGGTGAGCTATAGTTGATAATTTACTTTCATAATTTCATTCATCCTAAATCGATTTATTATCACTAAGAAAAAGAATTATCATGAGCTACTCGTCAAATGCGAGCACATTACGAAACAAAGCTGTCAAAAGATCTAGAATTGTATCTCTACAGAATTGGTAACTTGTCAGATTATTAAAACATCATTTGAACGTGATTTTCAATGGATAAACTCTGCTAAATACTAAATATTACCAAGTTTTTCGACCGCATAGGCTTAAATTTATATGATCACAAATTTCATTTAGAATTTAACTGAAAAAATAAGCGAAAGAAAATTTATGAGATAATTTTTAGTTTTTTCCTACCAACCGAACAGAAATTTCATCGTAATATATGGCCCTGAATTAATGTACATTGCTTGTCGTAAATTTTGAACAGATGGACGATTTAAATGCCAATGTATATGGAGTAGACATTCGGCGGG
The DNA here is from genome assembly GCA_029291075.1 of Eudiplozoon nipponicum. NCBI lineage: Eukaryota > Metazoa > Platyhelminthes > Monogenea > Mazocraeidea > Diplozoidae > Eudiplozoon > Eudiplozoon nipponicum. The sequence continues at coordinate 7,185 of JAQBSW010005284.1, forward strand.
TAGTAGTTGTGGTGCCAGCTCGTATTGATGAGTCGCTGGTAAGAAAGAAACGCATGTGTGCAAAAGATTATAAAACTTTTTATGCTGATATTAGACTATCCTTCTGGTCCTACTTGAACTAGCTACTAGATAAACAACATCTGATACAGAATTGATGGTGTACACGTCGGATATTTAATTTTATTTACATTTGGTTGCAGCAACTGCACAACTGCTTTACGGTTATTAGCGTGTGTCACCTCGTCCAATTCGTATTAAAGAAGATGCCATAAAGAAATCGCCCTCCACTTATTGTTTCGATCAATAATTATATACGAAGGTACATTCTTTTATCTTAAGTAGTACAATGACCTTCATTATTCATAGAATAATGAAGTTGGAGGCAGGAGACTAATTGCTAATTAAATTCTAAACATGCATAATTTTAAAATTTTCATGTTTGCACAAAGAGAAATCATATTAGTTGTCTGACAAAGCAATAACATAAATAATTCACCAAAGCGATTCAAAAATGCCTTTCTTTATCAGGAATATCAAGAATTTCTGAGTTTAATTTTAAAACAAACAACATGTACAATTTTATAAATTTATGCGTCATATATCAGTCAAAGACAAGAAAATTATTAACCATATATGAATCTATTTATATCTGTTAAAGAGAAGCCGAACAATATACACATATTTTCCATCAACGTTATATTGTTTTCAACATGCCAGGAATCTCAAAATTAAGAAACTATATTCTAGCATCCTTCCAAACCAGGCGATCATTTGAATTGTTATCGTCAGATATTTAAGCACCTCGCCAATAAATAATAGTAGAATAAGCTATAGAAACAGCATCAATTTAATCATTAGCAATTGTAGAACAAGAAAAGCAAGTATGACTTTATGCCACATACTATGTGGAGACACAGAAAAAATCAAGGTCAATCAGATGGTACAGAGATCATGCAAAGCGAGAATTCGTCGATAATATAACCAAACAAGCGAAAGCCTACTTTAATTTTCAACAGCTCAAAAATATATCAGTTTCATTTCTAAAAGCCAGTGAAGAAAAAACGAAAGAAATATTCCTCCTTATAACTTGATCACATTTTTATCCTCGCACAGACAAATCGGGCCACTAAACGAATTTCCTCGTAAAATAAACTGAAAATAATTTGGCCTAATCATTGATTATAATTTCATTAGACTTTATCCAAATGTTTATGTAGAAATTATAGCCAAATAAATTTATCACATAAAATTTTCAAAATATCAAAGAAAACAATTTTACTCTTAAGTCAAATCAAACATTCGAAATATTCAACAAGCGAACACCAATCCTATTGTATTTAACCAGTCGTCGAACAACATAGCAAAACTACCGCCAGTCGCAACGTACTGAAGCGTTTCGAACTTCCATGATCATCATTAGAGTACGACGGCAAACTGACTAGCGAGGATCAAACCGCATTGCATATATATGGAAAGCAAAATTAGATATGCGGCTCTCACCTCTAGTAGTCTTGTATACATTGTATGTGACTGTAAATGTCGGCTGCACAATTTCTATGCAGTCACGTACATTTGCTTTATGTAGCCTTTGCCACACACATATCTATAGAAAATACATTTAAACAATAATTTATTGCGAGGGTGGTGGTAACAATTCTTAAAATCAAGTCTGCAAGCTTAAAGTAAAAACCAATCCCATTGTATTTAACCAGTTGTCAATCAAGGAAGGTCGAAATGCATCAGTGCGTTTCGACCGGCGGTAGTTTTGTTATGTTGTTCGACGTTTGGTTAAATACAATGGCGTTGGTGTTTACTTCAAGCTCGCTAACTTGATTAAAGTAGTTACCACCTACCCTCCAATCAATAATGTTTAGTATTAATCCATATATATATATATATATATATATATATATATATATATGTGTGTGTGTGTATGTGTGTGTGTTTGTGTGTGTGGAGAAAGCTACAAACCATTAATGTTTGTGACTGAATACAAATTGTGCAGCCGGTCACATACAACATAGCATGACAACTAGAGGTTAGAGCCGCATATCCAATTTTGTTTTACATATATATGCAATGCTGTTTGATGCTCGCTGGTCAGTTTGCCCTCGTACTCTGATGATGATCGTGGAAGGTCGAAACACGTTAGTGCGTTGCGACCGGCGGTAGATTTGTTATTTTGTTCGACGACTGATTAAATTCAATGTGATTGAAGTTTACTTCAAGCACGCAAACTTGATTCAAAGAATTGTTATCACCACCCGCGCAATCAATTATTTTTTTAATTGAGCAATGTCTACTCGGATGTCTAAACCAAAAAAATTTAATTTACAAAAAACAACACCTCACAAAAGTAAACGCAACGTTTTAGATCGTTGCTATTGAATTAGCCAAACTCATTCATTTATACAAACGCAATAAGTGATTATGGCCTAATGGAATTACGTCTGGTCAATTATTGAAGAAGCAAATCAAAAAAAATTTAGGCACAATACAACTGAAAAAGTGGAATTTCCTTCCAGACTAGTCGATTACATTCCTGATACAAGTCCCTCTCGAAACTATGCAGCAAATAGTCGCTTAACTAACAAAGCACATATTAAACGAACATTGGTTGCGTGAGAGGTGATAAAAACTAGTTTTAATCAAGTTTGTGATCTTGATATAAACACCTGACCCATTATGTACATAAATTTGTCAATATAAACTAAGTATTGCATAGTGTGGTAAAGGCAATTCATCCAGTAGACCGGTTTCATCCTTATTGGGAACTCATCACGTACTGTCCAAAATTTGCCGCGCACCATGCTCGAACCTGGGAACGTCTGCTTTGGAATTCGGTGTTCTAACCACTAATAATTGTGTGTAGTGTGCGGCAGAGTGCCACTTTTGTTACATCACCGCATTCCGAAACAGACGTGCCCAGGTTCGAGCCCTGTCCACAGCAAATTATGGACAGTACGTGATGGGTTCCAATATGGACGAAACCGGTCTACTGGTTGAATTGCCTTTTCCACATTTTACAATACTTAGCTTAAATGTATGTATATAATGGGTCAGGTGTTTATCTCAAGGTCGCAACCTTGTTTAAAACTAAAACACATATTAATTTAAAGTAAGCATAATTTGGTGAATATTATGAGCACATATCCATTCGTGTTTTGCTTATGGTATACTTATTCTATAACCCTACTGAAACTGGTTATGATTTTGTAAATTTTTCATTTTTATTACCATATAGAATGAAACAAGAAGAGATCTGGGCCAAAATTTGTTCTTCAAACTTTGATGTGAAAACTCCACCTTTGTCATTCAGCTATTCTAAAGTTTAGCATGGAGTGAAGTACTCTGCATGTCGTGAAACAAATAGTCCATTTAGGACCAGGAGGATAAACCAAAATACACATAATAAATAGCTATCATCCCTATGACGCATATATTTTGTGACTTTTTGTTATTTATCTGTGGGACAGGCAATGCTCAGGTTTGAGCCCTGTTCGCGTCAAGTTTTGGACACTACATGATGGGTTCCCAATAAGGACGAAACCGATCTACTGAATGAATTGCCATTTCCAAATTTTACAATACTTAGCTTATACTGACAAATGTATTTATATTTTGGGTCAGATGTTATTTATCAGGATCGAACATTGTTTAAAGCAAAGATTTTAAATGACTACATTGTTTTATAATACTATTAGACATCATAGCCCTACAATTACCCGTGTTAATAAATGATCTTCATACTATTATTTCACTATGGGGCGAAAATATTTTACATTACTCAAAATGAAATAAATTTATGTGAAATTCTACTTGGTTTGGTTTACTATGGAAGTGTGTAAACATATCTGTTCGCACTAAATAATATTTGAATAATAAAATGCCAGTGTATTTAGTAATAAAAAATCCTATGTATATTTCACGTTTTTTCATCGTTTTTATACAATTCAGTGCACAACAGTCTACTTAGTTCTAATAATTCAATTAAGCCATTATTAATTTCCGGCAGTTAAAACACTTAAATCTATCCAGTTTATGATAAAAATAAACTCCAATACAATTTTTCGCCAATTTCGTACACATTTTCCAAATTGCGATACTTCGTCTACACAGAACAAATTATAAAATAACCCACATATGGGCAACTCATTAATCATAGCTATGGATTACGAGTTCATCACAGGTCGGAATTACATAAGATAACATCTACCGCCTGGTTTCATAATTTGACAAAAACATCCCATAAACATATGTGCGTAAACCGATGGAAAGTTTACTTTTTTGTGAAATAATTGTTTTGCAAATAAATTTAAATATTATTTTTATTTATATTAAATTAATCTCATTTTAAGACATTCCACAATCTGAAACTGACTCAATAGAGGTAAGCACCAACAGAAGACAACAATTTTTGAAATAAATTTTTTTTTAATATTATCTATATTCTCTTTATTTCTTCGGCTTACTTTTAACGCAATTCTCTCTCTCTCTCTCTCTCTCTCTATATATATATATATATATATATATATATATATATATATATATATTAGTCGATGCTAAATTTTATTTAAAATATTCGTAATAATAAAATAATATCTTTTTATTATTTTTTAAGTATTAATTTTACCTAATATTTTAATTTTTAGTATTTTTATTATATTTCAATATTATTATTATTCCCTATTATATTTGTATTATCGTTTAGCTATATATATTAATCATAATAATATCATAACAAAAAAATCAGATACAAAGTAATTTATATTTTATTTAGCATCAAATGGCAAACATTACATACTAAGAAAATAGTTAGATACCGTTTTTTGCGCAATTCTAATATTTGTGCATTTGTGTATTAGGTGTTGCTATCTCGTTCGAATAGAACCAGAAGGATAAACCAGTCAGCATAAAGGGAAAGAATAATCTCATGTGCACATTCGTTTCGTACTTACTGGTGACTCTTTAGAAGGAACCGGTGTTACGCCTTATACCCAATATATATTAAGCCGAGAAATGTGAAACAGGTGGGCACAGTGCAAGTACAATTTATTCATATATGACTAGAAAGAATATTAAAGATAGTTTGAAAAACAATATAAAGGTTAAATAATAGTTCATTTGCAGCAGCGAGAATATCGGTTTCCAGTTACCATGAACATGTAGTACTTTCAATTGTTTATACAAGTTATATTAAGATTAAACCGCCCAAAATATGAAAATTGTCATGATCAAAATCATGGAAGATGCACTCAACAGACAATAAAACAATGAATAAGATTAAACAATACGCAGTTGCGCGGATAGTGATATTTATTTAAGTCATGTTTGCGTATTTGTTACAAATTCCAGGCCTGGTGTATCTAACTAGCCACAAAAAATATACATAATGGGGTTAGTGTGTTTATCAAGATTACTAACTTTATTTAAATAAAAAATTATCACTATCCGCACAGTTATTGATTGTTTAATTCAACGGCTAATATATGTTTCGCTAAAACTGCAAAATTTTAATGTTTGTGATTGCCTAGAAATGGTACAACCGACATGTCCATTCAAGTAAAACGTCTACGAGACTACATGTTTTGACGCTCACTAGTCATTTTGCTGTCGTGCTCTTATGATGACCATCGAGGGTCGAAACGCGTTAATGCACTTGAATGTAGGTGGCTTTTAATTATGTGCAAACCGTCAGATACAATTGGATTTTTAAAATTGTCAAGATGTTTGATAAACAATATAATGAAAATTTGATTATTCTCTAAAGAGAACCCATTTAAATATACAACAATATCTGTTTTCTAAAAACAACAAACAATATTGACTCTTAAATGCATTTTTCACTTCCCTAGAAGACATCAAGCATATCTGGGTTGTAACTTTATTAAAGTCAGAGATGGCTTCAGAAAATAGTAGATTTAATTAGGTCAGCAAGAAATGTTATTTTATTAGATCAAAACGGCGTTACAACCAATGATATATCTATGGAAAGCTAGATCAAATGTTGAATAAGACTAAACAGATTTGGCTATAGAACAAACATGTGTCGTTTGAAACTTAAAGATAAAAATTCACATATTGTGCCCAGGTAAATAAATTGCGCTGCAAATTGGTCATATTTAGATAAAAGATCGTTTGATCCAAAACAAACAAACGCATTGAACTTCTAGTGCAAATAGCGGCGCTAAATAAACATTATTCAGCTGAAAGTGCAATAGATCTATTGCGCAGAAAGGACGTGTTCAAATGTATGGTACGTCCGCGTGTTCTATTGTAAGCTTAATCGACAGAGTTTTAATAGATATCGCCAAACGATTAAGCAGCATATCTGAACAACATGCAGCAATATCGACAATTTTTAATCTTCCACCATTTTCTTGTGCGGGACAATTGGTAGCACAAATTGGTCGACAAAATTTTGAATCCGTTATATTTCCAGGTGCACCGATTTTTGCCTTAACTGATGGGCTCTCACTTGTCCCTTCCTTTTGAAGCCGTCCATCAGCTGCCTGTCTGAAAATGATGTTGAAACCAGATTTTCCGATGTTTTTCCAAATTCTCTGGACTTCATTTCCTGCCCCATTTTCAGGAAAGACACCATACTCACAGGAAAATAAGCAACTTGTGGCAAATGTGGTATCCACATTCAAGAGAGGTCTATTTATATTTATTTTAAATCCTAAAGTATTTTTTTGGCCTGCACTAATATCCTGTTTTCATACTTATTCTTTCATACTCACATGTATACAAAAAATTTTCCACGTCATCTCCCACACACACAACAGCCTATATATACCTTTGTGTACTCTAAACTAAAGTGACATTTATAGAATAACTATAAGAAAACCCTATGGATTGGCATACAGGCCTAGCCGTGAGAAATCTATTTTTTAACTTAATTTTTCGGACGTGTAGAAGGATCAGCACAATCTTTTATTTTAATTATATTGCAGCAATCCTCAAACTCCCAGTTTAACTAATTTCATTTTTTGGGCAATAGGCTATTGAGAGAGAGAGAGAGAGATTAGTAAGTATAAGTGCTCGGTGTGGTTGATATGAAGTTTTGAAGCGAGTAAACGACCGCAAAGACAAATGTTCCGATCATCTTCGATTGAGAAGCTTGTCTGCAACCTGAGAATGGGTCTAATAATGTCGCTGAATGAGCGATAATGAACCTCAGCTAAAGCATAACTATTTCAAATGGCTCTTTACTCTTTAAAGTAATTAAGAAATTATCGACAAAACCAGTTTAATATATTACAGTTAAATACTGTTTGTTGCGAAGAGCTAATATATATGCAAGTATGTATTAGGTGTTGCGAACCTAGTAACAAATTAGTTCAGTTGTGACCAGAAGGATAAACCAAAGGCAGCATGAACGGAAAGTATAATCTCATGCACACTCGTTTCGTGCTTACTGGCGACTCATCAGTAGGAGCCGGTATTACGCCCTTTAACCACTATATATTTGGTCAAAGAATGTGGAATAATAGGACGGTACAATCTCCTAGACGAATGTGTAAACCTGCAATAGTGAAGCTAACATCACCTAAAGTCAACGACAATGCGACTTCAATGCTAACTCACACTATATAATATATATACCGAGTCTGTAAAGGATACTAACACTATGGCTCTTGTGTTAGTAACCGATACCAACATTATTGTACCGAAAAGGTACATGGTACTAACACTATGGTTACCGTGTCGGTACACGATACCAACCTGATGGATATCAATTTATGCTATAATTCACCGAAATTGAGAATTACAATTTCTGAACACCTGTTACTCCAGTAAATCCATACACTCTGGCCTTGATCGATATCAGTTATCACATTTCGCGGTAAGCATGACATCATTTAATTCAATATATTACAGTTAAATACTGTTTGTTGCGAAGAACTAATATATATGCAAGTATGTATTAGGTGTTGCGAACCTAGTAACAAATTAGTGCAGTTGTGACCAGAAGGATAAACCAAAGGCAGCATGAGATAAAACCAGTTTAAGTTGGATAGCTGATTTCATTAGATAATTATTAAAACTATCCCGTGAAAATTGTTTTGCCTAAGCACGAAACATAAATTAAATTAGTGCATTCGCCTTTCGGCTGGGCCGAGCTATGAAGGATAACAAAAAGTAAATACCAACCAATAAAAGGTAAACCGCTACTTGACGGAAAGTTATGAATAACAAATAGGTCAACCAAATCGGCGCACAATGCCATCGCAAGTCTTAAACCCTAGTTGCAAATTATTTCTAATTTTAAAATTTGAAGTAGTGGATGCGTGACTTAATTGAGAGAAGAGCATACGTGTTACGATGCTGATACCAGCTAACAACAACATAGGTGGAAGGCCATTTTACATTATAGCTTAACTCGACTGTAATAGCTGAAACTCTGAGGAGGCCTTTTCTAACTATGTTGTCCATTCCTGCTTAATAATAAATTTATGATTCTACAAACAATTTATTTCTCAATTTAAAACAGAAATGCATAAAATTGGTTGCTCTAATTTGTATAAATAACTACAAAAAGCCCCGGAAGCGTGCCAAAATCTGAAGCTACGATAATCCAATATCGCGATGGCGCTTGTCACTTGCCTTCTTTTGTATTGATTGCAGTTTGTCTCTAAACCAGACACGCAAAATAATCAAAGAAATGCCTAAAAGGTAGAACACAATCCAAACTATTTAAACCTCGCAAGCGAATGTCAACAAATTGAAAGATATCGATATCGGCAAAAAGGCGAAAATGAGTCTAGACTCTAACAACAGGTAGACTTGCTAGATTACGGTATATTTTTGACTCCCATGACCATAAACCGGTAACTTTCGCACCTGCATCTATATTAATAAATAAATATTAATAAATAAATAAACGCATTCTGTCCAAAATAGTGTAAATTTTACTACTTCAAAACGCGCATTGGAAGCAGAATCTAATGCATCTGCTAACAGAAACCATCTCATTATTGCAGCTTTCCTGTCCCCACCACGGAAGAAACTTTCACAGCGAAAAATAGAATAGTCGCAAAGACCTAGCAACATGAAGCACTAGAATATCGATGAATGTTATGTACAATTGAAGCGAATTATTTAAAATTTATTAAGACCAAACCCCATCAGTGATCGGCGCAGAACCTAATTGGAAGCTTGTAGGATCGATCAGCTTATGATCTCGGATTGCGGAGAAATGTCCTAATGTCCTATCTAGACATGATGACATTTTAACTTTTTCGGAGCACATTTGTCCATTTTTGGTCGATGGACTGATGGAGAACTTCAGTGCAAAAGCACAAGGAAATAGAAGACAGGGCAGAAGATGTTGCACCAATATACTAAGTATTGAGCTGGTAAGATAAAAGGCAAAATTCATTAATAACTTTGATTATAGCAACTGTAGAGCACAATACCACAGCAACTGGCCTGTTTAAGGAACGACAACGCCAGCTGGTTTTTTATTTTAAAATGTGAAATATATCATGTGTAGCGTAAGCTAATCTAGATTTTCGTCAATTACTTGATTGCATTAATTTAATTTTCTCTCGTTACAAAACTTTATGCCACATTGGGGTCAAATTGGTTAAATCAAAATCAGTCGTCCCAGCTTGAAAGAATATAACAGAGATTCTGAAAAAGGCTGCGCATTAATTTGAATAGGGACCAGCGCTCAAGAAATCATTTTAGTAAAGGTTCCTGTATCAGAATCGGAAGACAATGTAAACAGCGTTCCTAGAAGCTAATTTTTACTGTAAAGTACTATACGGATATGTCAGAACCATTCACTCGGACTTCCATTTCTTTCCATACATACATACCTCCATACATACATACATACATACATACATACATACATACATACATACATACATACATACATACATACATACATACATACATACATGCATACCTACATACATACATACATACATACATACATACATACATACATACATACATACATACATACATACATACATACATACATACATACATACATATATACATACATACATACATACATACATACATACATACATACATACATACATACATACAAATATACATACATACATACATACATACATACATACATACATACATACATACATACATACATACGCACATACATACATACATACATACATACATACATACATACATACATACATACATACATACATACATACATACATACATACATACATACATACATACATACATACATACATACATACATACATGTATACATACATACATACATACATACATACATACATACATACATACATACATACATACATACATACATACATACATACATACATACGACGTACATACATACATACATACATACATACATACACGCATACATACATACTAACACATATACATAATTACGTACATGCATACATACATACATGCATACATACATACATACATACATACATACATACATACATACATACATACATACATACATACATACATACATACATACATACATACATACATACATACATACATACATACATACATACATACATACATACATACGAAATACGTACACGCATACATACGTACATAGGTACATAAATATAGGTATAAATGCATAAATACATGCATACATATATGTATACATACTTCCATACACAAATACATACAAATATCCATAAAAATATGCATATATACATACACATGCACATAAATTCGTGCAGGAAAACCTAAATTCTTATAGAAGTCCGCACTAATGTTGAAGTGCTATGAGAAGTTCTATACCTTTAAATACTGTTTGTTGCGAAGACCTAATATATATGCAAGTATGTATTAGGTTTTGCGAACCTAGTAACAAATTAGGTCAGTTGTGACCAGAAGGATAAACCAAAGGCAGAATGAACGGAAAGTATAATCTCATGCACATTCGTTTCGTGCTTACTGGCGACTCATCAGTAGGAGCCGGTATTACGCCCTTTAACCACTATATATTTGGTAAAAGAATGTGGAATAATTGGACGGCACAATCTCCTAGACGAATGTGTAAACCTGTAATAGTGAAGCTAACATAATCTAACGTCAACTACAATGCGACTTCAATGCTAACTCACACTATATAATATTTATACCGAGTCTGTAAAGGATACTAAAACTATGGCTATGGTGTTAGTAACTGATACCTTTTTGAAATCGATGAATACCGGATACTAACACTATGGTTTCCGAGTCGGTTGATGATACCAACCTGATGGATATAAATTTATGCTAAAGTTCACCCAAATTGAGAATTACAACAATTTCCGAACACCTGTTACTCCAGTTAAACCATACACTGTGGCCTTCAACGATATCAGTTATCACATTTCGCGGTAAGCATGACATCATTCAAATCAATATATTACAGTTAAATACTGTTTGTTGCGAAGAACCAATATATATGCAAGTATGTATTAGGTTTTGCGAATATAGTAACAAATTAGTTCAGTTGTGACCAGACATACATACATACATACATACATACATACATACATACATACAAAAATGAATAAATACATACATACATACATACATACATACATACATACATACATACATACCTACATACATACATACATACATACATACATACATACATACATACATACATACATACATACATACATACATACATACATAAACACATACATACATAAATACATACATACATACATACATACATACATACATACACACATACATACATACATACAGCTGTACAACACATACATACATACATACATACATACATACATACACACATACATACATACATACATAAATACATACATACATACATACAGCCACAATACATACATAGATACATACATACATACATACATACATACATACATACATACATACATGTATACATACATACATACATACATACATACATACATACATCCACACTACATACATACCATACATATACATACATACATACATACATACATACATACATACATACATACATACATACATACATACATACATACATACATACATACATACATACATACATACATACATGCATACATACATACATACATACATGCATATATACATACATACATACATACATACGAAATACGTACACGCATACATACGTACATAGGTACATAAATACAGGTATAAATGCATAAATAAATGCATACATATATGTATACATACTTCCATACACAAATACATATATTTATACATAAAAATATGCATATATACATAAACATGGACATAAATTCGTGCAGGAAAACCTAAATTCTTATAGAAGTCCGCACTAATGTTGAAGTGTTATGAGAAGTCCTATACCTACACGTTATACGATTCGTGGAACTACAATTCGTGTATTTTTAAATTAGGCAAGTGGTAATATGTATTAATATTGTAACTATTCGAAAAAAGCGATATTCTAAAGTTAGCATGAACATAGTAGTATGAATGAAGATCTTTGCGCAATGTTGTCATTGTTGAATTTTAATATACAACTTACTGTTGCGGATAATTGACATCACTCGTAGGCCAGGAAAATCCTAAATCCTTTACAATTTCAGGTTCACAGATTGTGTTGACCATTGATTGATGGGTTCGTACTCGTCCCATCATTCTGAAACCTTCTACAATTATTTTTTTGAGACTGATTGTAAACTAGTACTTTAAATATTTTTCTAAATTTTCAGGACTTCATTTCCAGTCCCAATTTTAGGGTTAACACCATACGAACCTCACTCTGCTATAACCTATTTAAAAAATGATGAAATTAGGTAAACCGGGAATTGAGGACTACTGCAACATAATTAAAATGAAAATTATCTTGATTCTTATACGCGCCAGAATAATTATTAAATAAAACGAGACATCACGGATAGGTGCATATGCCAATCAATATGTTTTTCCTATGCTCATTCCACAAACGTCAATATAGATTAGAGTACAAATATTTGCATATAGGTTGTTGAGTGTAGGGGTTGTGGATATTTTCGTGGATACCTGTGAGTAAAGGGGAATAGGTATTAAGACCAGATATTGGAGCACACGTAAACAATACTTTTGGAAGTATAATAAATATAAAGAGATCTGTCTTGAATGAGGATATTCCATTTGCCACACGTTTTTTCTGTGAGTATGGTGTCAATCCTAAAAATGAGACGGGAAATGAAGTCCCGAAATACTGGTATAAAAACATTGTAGAAGATTGATTCACGAACGATTTACGAAAAATTAATTTTGAACAGCTTCAGGGTTTCAGGACAAATGAGAACCCATCAATCAATGGTCAACACAGTCTGTTCTATCAATTATCTCGAAACGGCAAGTTGCGAATAGAGACTTTCATTTTTCTTCTATACTCTCGTTCTACTTTAAGTAGCATTTCGCAGTTTTTTTTAAATTATGACGGATGAAATTTATTAGCACAATTACTATTAGCACAATTGCTATATCCTATTCAATTTTTTATCTTCTCTCCGTATTTTAGCGACAAATTACTTATTACTAAACAATTTACATTTAATATACTTTCTATGATATTATCAGAGATGTAAGAACCTTTTAGCCCGTTGAATTCCAGGCCTTCAGCAATGAGCTTCCGTTGCTCAATATAATATCTGGATTAATTTTAAGTAACAGACAGTTTTTATCTTGATAACGAATCCAGCTTTCACTGAAGACTTAAAGTCATCGGAAATGACAATTGTAAAATAAATATAAAACATCAGGAACCCATTTGAATTGAGAACTCCAACGAAAATCATCGGGATATTGCATAATGCAAAAATTAAACAAAATTTATCAAATACCAAAGACATTTTCATCTCAATTTCTCTTCTATTATCTACAATTAGGCATATTTCATTTTGTAGAAAAGTCTTTCAAACAGAAAACGTAAATGAGAATAGACGTTATGTCATTTTGAAATAATCAAATACTTACATGAGTCTCCTCAAATTTAGGCGGATGTTCTGTACCTTTTTCCAGCTTGCCAAAGTCGGACTGAAATTCGTTTATTGAAAATAACATTTATACAAGTACTACCGTCTTTCCGATAACTCTTGAATGCGACATTTGAATAGTTAAATATAAGCAACCCAGATGGGCTTAGAAAAATTAATTCGTTTTATAACGGTTATGAACTCTTTGTGGTGGAGAACTTATATGTATTAAAATGCGTTTTAGGTGTTGCGCACCTAATAATAAATTAGTTCTGCTATGACATGTAGGATAAAACAAAAACAGCATGAACTGAACGTATAACATCGTGCACATTCGTTTTGTGCTTACTGGCGATTCATCAGTATATATTTGTGTGAGGAATATGGTAAAATAGGATGGTGGAATTTCCTACACAAATGTGTAAGCCTGTAATAGTGTAGCTAACATCATATAAGGTATTCGACAATGCAACCTTATAAATAATATATATACAAAGCTTTTAATGAGAACCAACACTATGCCTATTGTGTCAGTACTTGATACCAACATTATGGTTGCCGAAAAGTTACATGGTACCCACACTTTGCTTGCCAATACCGGTTGCTATTCATGAGTTGCCGTTAAACACAAAACGAATGTACACGAGATTATTCGTTCCGTTCATGGTGTGTTTTGTTTATTCTTCTGGTCATATTTGAACTAATTTGTTACTCGGTGCGCAACACCAAATGCACAATTAATTCGTTGTGAAGCGTCTTTAGATGACTTCTTAATAGTTGCTCAGGCATTCGACCACCGTTGTTTGAGAAGAATAGCACATTTCGGTAAACAAATACAAAATCAATAGATAAGCAACACTGGCATTTGTAGACTATCTTTGTATGGACCTGTAATTGCTCGTTGGACAAAGAGTAAGGCTTCATCAACTGTACTGGTTCGGTCACATTTTACGTATTCCTCCAATTTGATTGCCCAGTGTTATGCTTTCAGCCAGAGCCGGATTGGCGGAAAAATCAAGATGGACAGGTGTTTACATAACAAATACATCTTAAGGAAGCTATATTCAAATTGGCTAATATAGTGTATTTAACTGTAATATATTGAATTGAATGATGTCATGCTTACCGCGAAATGTGATAACTGATATCGATCAAGGCCAGAGTGTATGGATTAACTGGAGTAACAGGTGTTCAGAATTTTTTGTAATTCTCAATTTGGGTGAACTTTAGCATAAATTGATATCCATCAGGTTGGTATCATGTACCGACTCGGAAACCATAGTGTTAGTACCATGTACCTTTTCGGTACCATAATGTTGGTATCAGTTACTAACAAAATAGCCATAGTGTTAGTATCCTTTACAGACTCGGTATATATATATATATATATATATATATATATATATATATATATATATATATATATATATATATATATATATATATATATATATATAATATAGTGTGTGTTAGCGTTGAAGTCGCATTGTCGTAGACTTTATATGATGTTAGCTTCACTATTGCAGGTTTACACATTCGTCTAGGAGATTGTACCGTCCTATTATTCCACATTCTTCTACCAAATATATAGTGGTTAAAGGGCGTAATACCGGCTCCTACTGATGAGTCGCCAGTAAGCACGAAACGAATGTGCATGAGATTATACTTTCCGTTCATGCTGCCTTTGGTTTATCCTTCTGGTCACAACTGAACTAATTTGCCACTAGGTTCGCAACACCTAATACATACTTGCATATTCATTAATTAACTTTATCGGCATTGGACTCATTAATAATGCCCTTTTATTTAACTAGCCACGCTTCATTAGACAGTCCACGGCATTTCCATGCACTGACGCGTTTCAGTCTCCTATTTAGTCTAGAGTGCACGAGGGCAAACTTACTAACAAAATCAAGCTGAGAAGCATATATGAAGTATAGACAGTCAGATGTCTCACCCATATTAAATTTGACTGTAAATTTTGTCTGCATAACTTATGTACAATTTTGAATATAACATTTTTTCAGCTTTATCACGTGTATTCAAAATGTGCTAACAACCAATTATTGCTTGCGCATTTACAGATAAAATGTCTTTATATCAAGTTTGCCAAAATGCAGCTATACACCATTTCCATTTTATTTAAACAATCGCACTGCAAAACGAAATCACTTCTAATCGCACATACTGGCGTGTTTCGATCTACTGTTGCCAATATCAGAGCAAGACGGTGCACTGACTAATACAAATCAAACCACTATTCACATATAAGGTAAGCAGAATCAAATCTACCGCTCTCTACCTTTCTAGCCCTGCAGACATTGAACTTTTCTGGAAATATCTAAAACCCAACTTATATGTTTTCATAAGTTGGTTGGTTTTATTTTGTCTTTGTCTAAGGCAGTGCTACAAATAAGTCTTTTATGCATCATACGAGTAGACACATGTGTCAAAATATTTGACCTTTTCAACTGATTTGGCACCCCTTCAACTTACGAATATATACAGTTTTTGTGTACGTATTTTGGTGTCAATTGTATAGAAGTGCTGATATTATAGTTAATAGCTATACATAAAATAATAAATTAAATAACAGATGCAGCTTGACATGTAACTGACGGTCTTGGTAATCAATTATATTGTATTTATTTATTGAATAATTATTTGATGAAGAAAATATTAGGTACATTTATAGTTCTAGCAGTGCTATTTGACATAAAATTGATTGATTTGAATAATCCGTAAATAAATAGTTTTATTATATTTTGTTTAGCAAATAAAGATATGAAAACAAATAAAAATAAAAGGCCAAACAATTTTTATTTGTATGAAATTTTGATTAATGTAGAATTACGAAAGAGAGACAACTTCTAATCTGCTCAAATATATTAAAAAAGTTCACAGTTTACACGCAATATATGCACAGAATCGGTTAAACACTTACAAATAAAATATTAACTGATTTCACAGGTAGTGGTAACAATACTTAAATTCAAATTTACAAGTTTGAAGTAAACACAATTTCCATTTTATTTAACCAATCGTCGAAAAACATAGCAAAGTTACCCACACTATATAATATATATACCGAGTCTGTAAAGTATACAAACACTATGGCTATTGTGTCAGTAACCGATACCAACATTATTATAGTACCGAAAACGTACATATTACTAACATGATAAATATCAATGTATGCTATAGTTCACCAAATTGAGAATTACAACTATTTCTGAACACCTGTAACTCCAGTAAATCCATACACTCTGGCCTTGATCGATATCGGTTATCACATTTCGCGGTAAGCATGACATCATTCAATTCAATATATAACAGTTAAATACTGTTTGTTGCGAAGAACTAATATATATGCAAGTATGTATTAGGTGTTGCGAACCTAGTAACAAATTAGTTCAGTTGTGACCAGAAGGATAAACCAAAGGCAGCATGAACGGAAAGTATAATCTCATGCACATTCGTTTCGTGCTTACTGGCGACTCATCAGTAGGAGCCGGTATTACGCCCTTTAACCACTATATATTTTGGTGAAGAATGTGGGATAATAGGACGGTACAATCTCCTAGACGAATCTGTAAACCTGCAATAGTGAAGCTAACGTCATATAAAGTCTTCGACAATGCGACTTCAACGCTAACTCACACTATATAATAATATATACCGAGTCTGTAAAGGATACTAACACTATGGCTATTGTGTAAATAACCGATACCAATATTTTATTACCGAAAAGGTAGATGTTACTAACATGACGGATATCAATGTATGCTAAAATTCATCGAAATCGAGAATTTCAACTATTCCTGAACACCTTTTACTCCAGTAAATACA
>JAQBSW010005284.1:32500-59090 GCA_029291075.1 Eudiplozoon nipponicum
TTGCGTGTGGAAACAGCAATTCATCCAGTAGATCGGTTTCGCCCTTATTTGGATTTCATCACGTTCTGTCCAGAATCTGCGTCGGGCATGGCTCAAACCTGGTCACGACTGTTTCGGTATTTAGTGATCTAACCATTGATCTGCTCTGCCGTCTGCTTTTCTTGTGGGTTCTAATAAACAATTATGTTTATAGTAGTTTAGCATGATTAATTTACCCATAACCCTCTAGCTCTGTACAGCATATAAATAACAGCAGTTTCAGATCATTGCAATGTAAATTTGCAATGTTTAATGACTGCTTTTTAACAAATTGTCGTAGGTTTACTTCCTCAGAAAACAAGCAGTGAATATATTAAAGTTTGAAATGATTTATTGTTTAATGGCTATCCTAAATAACTAATTTTAGTCAGCTAGTAAAAGTAAATTTGTAAAATAACAGCGGATTGCAATGACAGAACGCAGATCAAATTATCTCGGCATTAAGTTAAAGAGGATACTGCCTTACACAAAATTCATAAATGTGATTGATAGTAGCTCGCTTCTTTTAATGAGTTACACTTTGTCTGTCATAAAAACCAGAACAGTCGCCTTCAACAGCATTAAAAGACAAAAACAGCTTTTTTCCGATTTCAGATAGTATTTTTGAATACACATGCGTAAGTTGTCGATCAACTTAGGTAGGCCGATTGAACAAAAAATTGACAATTCGAGGGACAGACAATTGCATTTGAAACGCCTGTGTTAAATTGAATTTAAAATATACGTTCGCAACTGCCCACACCTGTTCACCAACTAGATCTTTTAGGTTACTAAATTCAAGAAGGGAAATTAGGTAACACGATATCAGGTGTTGAGTATATAAAATTTTAATCCTGTGTTTGCAAACAAGAATAGCATGCACTTGCGTTCAAAAAAAGTTGGAGATTTAGAATTTAGATCATTTGAATTGCTCCATTTAATGCTTCATTCCAAATTTACTTTTCCACTGGGTTGGTTTTCAGAAAACATATGAGTATATTCTTGATGTGATAGGTGAAAAAACTGAGAAATAAAAACATGCCGTATATAGCAGTATATTTTTTGCTTTGCCCATGTCAAAGGTATTATGAATTATTCAAAAGTTAATTCTCCAATAGATTCTTCCAATAAATCAATTTAACTACTGATTTTGGCATACATCATTCCGGTTTAAATATTGCGCAAAATAAATATACGCAGATATACACAGGTGATAAGTTTCATAAAAATTATCTTGTAATTGGAGTGATGTTCGAGAAATTACGTTACTTAAAAAAAAGACAAGATTGTTTTATAAGCCCCAGCGCATTAGTCTCTGCCTTGAAACAGGATAATGAATATTCCCGTAAAATATCGAAGAAACAAAATATGAACAGCAAGAATCGATCGCCTAAAAAAGCGCATATAATTATGATTTATATTTCGCATACCTAGTTACAATAATTTTTAAATGGGATAAAAAGTATATGGCAATGCCAGTGTGAACAAGAGGTGCAATAGAATATACACAAACCGTCAATAAGAGTCATGTTACACCCGAAACTCACTATATCTTTGGTCATGAGATGTGGAATAGTTGAACAATGCAACCTTTTATGCGTATGTGTTTTAATGTTGTAGCGTAGAGTCAACTTCATATAAAGTCTTTAACATTGCGAAATAACAGTTAACTTACAGTATGTAATATGTTTCAACTAACTAACAATATGATTTTAAAGTTAGGCTAAATTTAGCAATATTTAGTAAAACAATTATTCCGAAATTGAAGTAAACACCAATCCCATTTTATCTGACCAGTTACCGAACAATGTAGCGAAACTACTGTCAGTTACACGCACAGACCCATTTAGACATTCCATGATCATAATCTGAGTATGACATCAAATTGACCAGCAAAGTTCAAGCAGTAATGCATATATATATATATATATATATATATATATATATATAGAGAGAGAGAGAGAGAGCAAGAGAGAGAGAGAGAAAGAGAGAGAGAAAGAGAGAGAGGGATAAGATATACGTCTCTCACTGCTATTAGTTTTGCATACATCGTACTTTACTGGAAAAGTCGACTGCACAATTTCTTTTAGAGGTGAGAACCGCATATCCTATTTTGCTTTATATATATATATATATATATATATATATATATATATATATATATATATATATATATGTATTTCTCATTTGATCCTTATAGTCAGTTTGCCGTCGTACTCTGATGATGATCATGGAAATTCGAACGCATCAGTACGTGTGACTGACTGTAGTTTTATGTAATGGTGTTTATCATGATATAATTCCATGAAATATGTAGCAATTATATAGTACATGTTGCGCACAAAAAAAACATAATGCAATTATGTTTTATGAATTGCACACATGGTAACAGAGAAAATCAAGCAGGACCAGAAGGATGTATTAAGGTCAACAAAACCAAAATTGTGTTTGAATTAGGCTTAACACATATGTTCTTTGCCGCACAAAATAGTCTTTATTTTTTAATTTCGAAAATATTTCATTCGTAACTTTATCTTTAAGTCTTTGTTCGTTATGATTTTTTTGTTTCAATGCATTTTATAATGAAAGAATAATTTTCACGAAATAATGACGTACCCGAATATTTTAAATCTAATTACATTATATGTTCTTCCATTACTCGGTCGTTTCGCCGCCCAATGAATTTTTGTTAAAACTATTTAAAATGAATTTTATTTTAATAATTGTCTGAATTTTTATTTAATGCTAGATTTGATATTTCTTTTAAGGATTTAGAAGTCATGCACAAATTTCTATTTTATATTGTAAAGAAATGAATAAAATGTTGTAGCATATTAAAGTGGGAATAAAAGCTGTTTCTAAATTTGCATCATTTGTTCCGGAATAAGGCATTTTAATTGCTTTTTCCTTCATTTTTGCTGTTAGCACTACATTTTCGCCACATTTTTCTCCAGATTTTCCAATTCTTCTAAAATTAAAGGTGGGAGATCTTCGGGTAGTTGTTCACTGAAGTATTTGCGTATCTCTTGTACTTCCTGACGCCAAAAATCTGGAGGCAAGCTTAAAAGTTGTTCCATGTCAGGTTTTGATCCTAAGCCTTGTATGTTAATATCAGCAGCATGTGGTAGAAAGCCGATTGGTGAATCCACATAGCCAACGCGATCCGTTATACGTTTTATGATCCAGTCCAACACGCGGATGTTTTCACAGTAACCAGGCCATAAAAATCCGCCCGATGAACCAGGTGTTTTGTCCTTCCGGAACCAATTTACATGGAAAATCTTCGGCAACTTCAAATTTGGATGTTTTGCAAAACTGTAAGTAATGGCATGAAAAGAAGGCATTTGTATTTTACGATATTGCTTTAGTGTTACCAGCAAAAAGTGCAAGAATGTCAAAAAGACTATTTCGAAAAAATTAGTTGTTTACATTATTTAATTCAACTTTGCGTGTTTGAAGTAAACACTAATCCCATTTTATTTAACCAGTCGTCGAACATAATAGCCAATCTCTCGTCAGCCACACGAACTGACGCGTTTCGACCTTCCATGATCATCATCAAAGTACGAAACCAAACTGTCTAGCGAAGATCAACTGCAATTCATATATAGGGAAAACAAAATTAGATACAATGCTTTCACCGCTTGTAATCTCACAAACATTGTACTTGACAAGAAATGTCAAATGCACAATTTCTGCACAATCACGAATATTAACTCTTGGAAGCTATCGCCACATATATTTTGGTAATATAATTTAAAAATCATTGATTCGCGGATGGCGGTAACTATGCTTTGAATAAAGTTTGCGAGCTTGAAGTAAACACCAATCCTATTGTATTTAATCAGCTGAAAAATTGTATTACCTATATATATATATATATATATATGTCAAGCTACAAAAAATTCAATATTTAATGCTTCATAGAAATTATGCAGCTGACAGTTTCAGTCAAGTATAATGTATGCGAGACGACTAAAGCTGGGAGCTGCATATCTAGTTTTACATTCCATATATATGGATTGCGGTTTTATCCTCGCTAGTCCGTTGGACGGCGTGCTCTGATGATCAATGGAAGGTCGAAAAGCGCCAGTACGTGCAAATGACGATATTTTTTCTATAATATTCAGCGACAGGTTAAATACAGTGGGATTGGTCTCTACTTGAAGCTTACAAGCTTGATTTAATGAATTGTTACCACCACCCGCGCAATCAATTATTGTTTAATTATATTGGTTTACATATTAATATAATTAAAATTCCTCAGTTTAAATTGCACCAAACGTGTTGCAAATGCATTTTCGCTTTCGTTAGTCAGAATTAAATGAAACAGAGTATTTAAATCACTTTAAAGCCCACATGTTTTATTTTCAAGAGAGCGCAGAAACACCCCTAGGTTACGCAATGTAGGTAGATTTGAGAATGTAGACACAATTCCAAAAAATAACCTTGCAAACAGTTTCATATGTATGGTAAAGCTTGTTTTATAAACTATACTTTTTCTTTGTTTGACCACGTATATGGCATGGTTTAAATACGGTTTATGAAGTAAAAGCATGAACAAAATGTATAAATTCATATGCACACGCGTTTCATGCTTGCAGACGATTCATCAATATGATCCGGCTCTACGCCCCAAACATTTATTCAAGAAATTTGGGACAGTTTGACGGTAGCATCGAAAATTGTACTGTTCACGTAACACATTGGTAAAATAGATTAGACCTTTTGTTCAGGTTGACTTTGTTGTATCCTTCTGCTCTTATTTGAACCAAATTGTTACTGAGCGCGCAATACCTAATACATAATTTAATATTTATTAACTCCCAGCAACGAAGAATATATAACTCTACCTTACAATAAGTGAACATAGTAATTCTAATTGGGATTATTCTATCTGACAACTAATAACTGACTGTTCAAATCACTAACAATAGTAGGTAAAGGTTGAGAACTTTTACTAATTACACATTCTATTTGTAAAGTCTTTTTCACCAACACTATCCAAAATCTGAGATCTCCGTGAAATCTGATTTATAAATTGACAGCAATAAGCAACACAAAAATGACAAAATTAAATGCATGATGAGAATTATTTTGTAATTCGAGCTTGTCTGTACTGGCACTGTCTAAATTTACTGATTAAATTTAATGAAAAGATTATGTCAGAATATGTATTTTAAAAGTTTAAAATTGGAATGTCATAATGAGATAATCTTAAGATTTACGCCCTGTCCGGAAAGTTGATTTTTATAAGTTGTATCACTGCATATGAGATCAATAAATGCTTTGTATTATAACTTATATGTGTAGCGAAGGTAGCAAAATATTTCGTCGATGACTTTTTGCAAATTGTGCAGCCGATATTACAGTCAAGTAGAATTTATGCGAGACTATTTGATGGAAGAGCTGCAATTCTGATTTAACATATCATGTATGTATGTACATATATATGTTTATATATATATATATATATATATATATATATATATATATATACATAATTCTAGTTTAATTCTCGCCTGATGATTGTGTATTATGTTTTGCACAACTAGTAATATATTATTTTAAAAAAGACCAAAAGTGTATACCAAAGTCAGTATGTACACAAGGTATAGTCTGATGCACATATTCATCATAAGGAGACAGTATTACGCCCCATTTGCCACATGTTAATAACACGTTGGCATTAAGTCACTGTAGATTAACCTAAATGAATTTACACGTGTTGGCGACGGAATGTTACTGAATACTTAACAGATATCGAAAAATATACAAATACGACGCACGCCAACTTAGTGAAACGTCAGAAGCCACTGCATTATTATCCGGTCATAAGTATAAATGAAGTTGCTTAATTTAAATTTTAGTCCCCCTTTTATCGTTTGCTTTTATTTAACATGGTGATCTGTGGATAGAAGATACCCAGCAATTGGTGCCTAAATTTTTAAAATTAATAGTTGAATTAAAAAAAATCCATTGTTAATCTAAAACTGGATTTGATATCTGTGCTATATCAACTACGGGCGGTGATAACAATTATTATAATCAAGGTTGCGATTTTGATATTAACACCTGACCCATTATTTACATACATTTGTCAGTGTGAACTAAGTACTGCAGTGTGGAAAAGGCAATCCATCCAGTAGACCGGTTACGTCCTCATGGGAAACTCATCACGTACTGTCCAGTATTTTCCGCGGACAGGGCTCGAACCTGAGCACGTCTGCTTCAGAATCTTGTGCTCTAACCACTGAGTCACCCTGCCGCACACTACACACAATTTTCAGTTATATAATAACTAATGTTCGTTTAATTATATAAATGTTCATTTCAATACCACTTCCTCATGTAATGTGGTGTCTGTTCAATAACGGCAGATTGTGGATTGTTAGTTGGAACTTTAGCGCTAAATAATAATAATAATAACAAATAATTGTTATTATAACCAGCGCAATCAATAATTTCGAAATATTAATAAAAACCATTCAATAATATTATTGTGTTCATAGTTTCAAAAACTCATTTATTAAAAAAATTAGTATGCCTTCAAAGTGTTTTTAATGGTCTCGCATAGGATTTGTATTCACAATATTTTGGATCTCTTTGTGCAACCCACCATCAGTTGAACGCCTGTTACAGGATTGACGGATGCTTGCGACAAGGATTTTCATTTTGAAAATAAATTTAATGATTTAACATGATGCCAAATCAATTTTCTCATACAGTAACTTGAATACAATATGATATTTTTATTCTTGACAACTTTAAATAATCTTTATAGTCTTGCAGATTTAGTTTGTCGCAAATAGCAACATGGAAGTTTCCCTGCTAATATGCTAGACAGAATTTATGCATAAAAGAGAGAATGCCATATTCCATCCGAGGTAGTGGATCAGCACCAATAGCTTGACCACAAACGTTATTCAAAACACAGGTAAAGTTTCATTTGTTCGGATAAATAATTTGCAAAAGGATCGTACTCATTTTAATTCACTCGTTGAATCGATATCGAATTAAAAAAAACAGTTGTCGTTATAAAACCTTGCAGGTTATTAAATTGATGTTGTGGAAAATAATTTTTTATTGGACGAATGAAATAGCAGAAGAGGTGAGGATTAATTTCCTCTAATAAGCACCCTTAAAAAAGTAAAGGATAATCCCAAGATAAGGTGTATAATCAATTAGTATAGGAAGTATTTCGTAATTACTGCTAGATTTGTCCGCAAATAATTTTATAGCCATGGAATAAATCGTATTATACATTTTGATGGTGCTTTACACACTGTTATGCAGTCTAAAGTGCTTCTGTTTTGACCTACGTGCTAAAACTAAAGATTAGCCCTATTCGGCATGTAGAAATGTATAATTGATAATGCTTAAATTAGGATTTGAATAAAAGTATGCTGCTACATGCTACCCAATTGCTGTATAACTGGCCAATTTATTAACGGTTCAAAAAAAGTACTCAGAACTGCAATCAAAGTTAAATTATAAAGCCCAAGCAAAAAGAGTTTAAGGTTGATTTTGTACGTTGAATGTAAACGCTTACCTGAGCCAGTGTTCCATATAATGACCGAAATTGTATCCGAAAAATGGTCGCATTGCAAATGGATCGTGCATGATTTTCTTCCCAACATGCTCTGCAGCCGCGGTGGCCTCCGACCTAACAGTGGCTCCAATAAAAACACCATGTTGCCAAGATCTCGCCTGATAGACGAGTGGCACACCTTCTGGCCGTCGTCCACCGAAAATTATGGCATCAATTGGCACACCTCGAGGGTTTTCCCAGTCCGGATCAATAATCGGACATTGAGACGCTGGTGTACAGAATCTTGAGTTTGGATGTGCTGCATTTGTCCCCATTTCCTATTTTCAGATGGAAAATGTATAAAATGAAGCAAATTCACAGCAGTGATACCAATTTGTAAATTGTAGGCGGCGAACAAATTTTCAATGTCAAAATTGGAAGCTTAGGTGAGAAAAATATTACAAAGTCTAATTTAACGGTTAAATATGTTGTCTAGTTGTAACAAAAACTGAAAAACTGCTTTGTTTAGGAACAAACGATTCTTGAAAACACGAGTAATATTTACTTAAATCAAGTTTGTGAATTTGAAATAGACATAAAGAATAATTTAATTAACCAGGAACACAGCAAAGCAAACTGCAGTCAGACAGACAAACTAACGTTTTAACAAATTTCATGATCATTAACAGAGATTGACGGCACAATGACTAACGATTATTAACCCACATCCCATATGCAGTGGTACCTCGAGATACGAGTTTAATTCGTTCCAGAACCGAGCTCGTAAGTCAATCGGCTCGTATCTAAAACGAATTTCTCCCATTTAAAATAATTAAATTCGATTTAATCCGTTCAGGACTTATGAAAAATCCCCAACCCATTGTTAATTATGAATAAAGATATGTTTTTAAATAAAAAACAAACATGTATAATTAACAAATACATAACAAAATATGATGCTTCTTTTTTCACTAAGTCGGCATAAATACTCCGTGCCTTCTCGCATATTACCGTCTCCGTAAGTGTAGTTCCAGCCAACTCCTCTTTCACCCACACGAACAGAAGCTTCTCCATTTCCTCGTGGATATTTTTCCTTAATTGGGTAAGAATTGATGCTCCTTTTGCTGGTGTAGCACTCTTGATGACATCCTTCTACTTTAATATCGTACAAATTGTCGATGTCATATATCGTTGAGAGTTCAATCAATCGTACGCCACGCTCATGTTTTTCTATTATTTCTTGCTTTAGTTCTATCGACATCATCCTCTTCTTCCTGTCACCATTGTCCTTAGCACTCACTTTCTTCGGCCCCGTGTTAACACACAAAAAGTTCAGTAAACACGAAAAAACAAGCAAAAAAAGAGGGTAACACGAATGATGCTCGCCCCTGCGTGCCGACTAGCGGGACGCTCCGGAAACACGGCTCGTGTCTCGGATTTGGGCTCGTATCTTGAACGAAAATATGACCCGAGCTCCGGTTCTTATCTCAAAAAAACAGCTAGTAAAAGGAGCATTGCCTCCCAAATAGTCGAGCACACTTTTTTCAAGAAATTTATTTCACCCAGATGGATTTATGTGTGGGATGACTAGCTGAAAATGACACCAGTTTTGAATCAACTAAACTGGCATCTATAACATTGTCTCCGAAGAAACAAAATTTGCGCATAGTCCAAACAGAGATAATTAAACCCAGTACGTGCATACATTGGGGTGAATTTATTCGCAAACATTTACGGCTCACTTTGAATTATTGTCTACGCATTTCGCTCAGTTTGTCTATAATGTGATTCCTTCTTGCTATTAATAATTGTAAATCAGTGATCTGACAAGATCTACTTGGTGACCTCTAAGTTGACCAAATAACAAAGCAGATATTTGAGTTTGGCGAAATAGAGATAGGTAAATTGAGTATGTACATACATTTGGGTGAATGTATTCTCAAGCATTTTCGGTTCGCTTTGATTCACTGTCTACATTTTCACCCAATTAGTCTATAATTTGATTCGTTTTTGTTATTGAAAATTGCACATCGGTGATCTAGCGTGATCCACTTGGTGTCCTCTAAGTTGACCAAATAACAAAGCAGGATAGCTCAGCTTTTTACTTTTACAGTCATTAAATTTGAAAGCAGCAATTATTTAATAATAGATAACACAAGAAGTATTCTCAAAATACTTATACATTAATTGGTTAGAGGAATTTTCTGCCAAAGGTAATTCAATTAAAGCGTGCTCAGTTGACGCTTCAAACGGTTCTTTGCTGAATATGGTTTTGCTCGGAAAGCGAAACTTTGCGTTTTCTCAAAAACAAAAACAGTGATTACGGACACAAAAGTTAATCTTAATAGTTTATTGGAAAGATACGGCCTATAAAATATTTACATATTTTTTCAGGAGTATTCATCAATGTCCATCCAAAGAAGTCAACGAAATGAATGTTAGTTCACAGTAAACAATATACAATAAGGACTGGCATGGAATTTTTATTATTCAAATGAGCAATTCGTTGCCAGTGATGATAACTCTTACGTGAAAGTCAAATATTACCGAAAATCTCTATTAGATTCTACTGCATAGTTAATCAAGTGCCGTGCATACTTTTAAGAAATGTGGTGAATTTATTCTTTACGCCATAATGATCTCTATTTTTTATCCACTAAAAGCCAAATAGTAATATTATTCTTCTTTACGTTTAGGCAATTGGCAGGAAATTGATTTCATTTTGCTCAAAATGTAAAATTCATAACAATTTAGCACGGAATTTTTACACATTTTGAAAGTTCGGCATTTTAACATATTATCAAAAGTGTTCTCCTATAAATGCTAGACCATTAGAGGATGCATGGGTACAAGCTTGTCATAAAATGTAAGTTAATTTTCAGGGAAAGAATTTTTAATTCATAACTGTTTCATTTAAATTAAGAAATCACCCTGATTTTCGCGTTTTTTATTTTTTATTTTTAGTTTTGAACAATGCAGCAGCGATTAAACTAAACATATGAGATTATAAATCTGATTTACATAAAATGACTCTGTGGTCTAACTATTTTAAAAACATCTGTACGCATTTATTCGTAGTCGTATTCAAATGGGATGCCAATGTTTCTAAATACACTATGGCTGTTATCAATATTTACAATCGTTCAGATACTTAAAGATTATTTCCTTAAACGTGGAACTAATTAAATAACCAGTAGCATTGGATTAGTAAGAAAGCTTGCTTTTCATCAACTTAAATACGTAAAATGAATCTATTTGAAAAAACCTTTACCAACTTACCGGAGTCCAGGGTTTATTTTTCCAATCAGTTACTTTCACTTTTTTAAAATCTACTGTGTCCTCAAGTGCCTCCCAGTAAAATCGGCCATCACTTAGTTCTGCAACATTTGTGAAAATTGTATTTCTTTGCAGTGTCTGCATTGCGTTCGGGTTAGTGAAGTTTGATGTTCCTGGTGCAACACCAAAGAAGCCGGCTTCGGGATTGATGGCGCGCAGTCGGCCATCGACCGGATCGATTTTCATCCACGCGATGTCATCCCCAACACAACTTATCGTAAAACCTGGCAGTGTTGGCTGTAGCATTGCCAAATTTGTTTTGCCGCAACAACTGGGAAAGGCAGCGGCGATGTAATGCTTGCTTCCCGTAGGCGAAGTGATGCCCAAAATTAGCATATGCTCTGCCAGCCAACCTTCTCTTTTCGCAATGGTTGAACCGATTCTTAAAGCAAAACACTTTTTGCCTAACAAAGAGTTCCCGCCGTATCCACTGCCAAAACTACATATTTCATTTTTGTCTGGAATATGCGCAATTATTGTCTTGGCTGGATTGCACGGCCAACCATTTATGACGGGTCCTAAAAGTTAAAATACAAGAATATATTTACTTAGTACATTGCTCACAGTTGGCGCATAGTTTTTAGATTAGCTGTTCTTGCATTGATACCAGAAATTTTTGATTAAATTGAAAGTTGAAAAGGAGAGTTCTACGACTTCAGATGGATCGCAAATGGTACTTCTTTTATGCTCTAGCTAATCCGTCCCTATAGTCTGCTCTATATCCGGGAGTTAAATTTTCTCCGCCTGTCTTCAGAATTCTTCTGTTTTAGACAATATATTCGCCATCCAGTGGATCATAGGCGGAGCTACAAAGCTATATTAGGGGATAATAGTGTCACTATTTAGCATTTGCGTTTGGTTGAATAGTTATTGAATTAAATACTTCACGGCGACATTTATAATTGGCCAAAGAAATCTAAGTCTGATTGGACCCAGTCTGCCAAATCAAAACGAATTCTATAGAAATTAAAATAATTATTTTACCTAAAAGTAATAAATTGATGTTATGATTGTTATAGTTATTTATTTTTTGATTGCTTATTATATTAAAATAGTTCATATATGTGAAATAATATCTTCCATTTAATATTTTCAGTTTGGATGCCGCAAGGTGGAACTAATGAAAATGTTCCTCTTGACTACTCAAAAGAATACTCATTGCAATTCCATCTTATTGAATATAAAAATAACTAATAATCAAAATTTATATTTTAAAAATTCATAACTGAAATCTAATACATGTGGTAAACTAGGCCCATATATTTCTGTTATGCTAGTTGCTTCAAATATATTGCTTTTGTTAAATATCGTCAAAATTTTCTATTGTAATTAGTAAGTTTACATTAGTTAGTTACAGAAAATGAGAAAAGATTTTTTTATCAAAATTAGGAATAGAATTGTATTTTTTTAATAATATCCCTTTAAAGGCAACAATAGCATCAAAACAAAATTTTGTTATGAAATGCCGATATTCTACAAATTCTCCATAAATTATCGATGCGTAATTTTTTTAATGAAGATTATACTTCAGAGTCGAAAAAGGACAGTTTTCGCCTCACTTTAACTCGACTGAAACATCTGGTTATTTATATAGCAAGTAGTGAAAATTAATGGTATTAAGTTCTATAAAATGTAAACATAATACTCTACCAAACCGGAATCATAAAACTCACATGCAGAAGAAAAGACAAAATTCATCTGTGATTCTATGTTGTTTATCTATTAAATAATTTATTAGTAAGTAGCATTTTAAATTAACTTATAATTTCAATTAAATACCTTCTATAAATAGCATGTTGTCCATGTTTATTTTTATTATTTTAATTTTACAGATTAAACCAATAGGAATTCAGCATTCACTAGCCAGGAGTCCTTCCGGTCGTAGAGAATTTTCTTAAAGCACAATTTAAACCATAATAAATTTGTTTTAACTTATCTTACTCCAGAGTAAAGTTTCGTTACTCAACATCGATGTGCCTTTTTATGAACAAAGGATTGGCAGCGGCGGTGGTACAAGTATATAAATTCCTCAAATAGAAAGAGGGGCTTCATCGCCAGAATAAAGAGTAAACTAAAAAGACAGGTATAATAAAGGGAACCAGAGTCCAAAACATATGGATCAATGTTAATCTTAGACTATTAAAGATGTTCCCATAAGTGTCTGAGCGCTTCAGTTTTTTATGCGTGTGTGTATGTTTGTGTTGTTGAAAACTATGTATGCAATCACGAGCGTACTTTTTTCAAGCCAGCCGCCTCTTATATAAATCATTCAATGAAGCCAACATCGATTTCGTGTGTCGTAATGACAAGTATTCAAATTAAATAGGCAAAGAAATTGGGCAAACGTCGTTCAAATGAGGTGTAATGCGTATGAGACTACCACCTGTGAGATTATCGTTTTAATTTTAAATTAACTATGTACACGCGTTATTCAGTTTCCCCCTGTGCCCTGACGTAAGGCCGAAATACGTAACGTGTTATTGACGGTATTTTTTCAATGTCGTAGGACTGGTGAAATTACTGAATTAATTTTTGTCACAGGTTCCCAGACTTCATTTGAATAAAAGAAATTTGTTTGATTTTTAAAGAGAATTTAGATTTAAAGTATTAAGAAATTCGTTTCGGGTCATGCAGTTTTACTGACCCTTAGTTCTGTTTTCACTTAGCAACAGAACAAATAACCCACTGATGGTCTTTTCTCACTTCAAAACTTTTGAAAAATAGCACGTCACCTAAACAGTTGAAATAGCTTCATTGACCTCAATGCAGTTACTATCATGTATTTGGCTTTCACGTATGCAAATCTAAGAATACATTGTTTTCTAATATAGATATCTTAAAATTTTGCTAAAATTTAAGGTCGTTGTTCGCAATGACAAAATAAATATTATATTTTACTGTTCGTGAACATTTTGTAAGCGCGTTTGATTATTTCCGACGGATTAATGATAAGTGGCTCATTAAGAACAAACGACATAACATTTCATTATAGATTTTTTTCTTTATTAATTTATTTTTTACTATTTTACAGAAATAAACTGTATACTCCTTTAACAATGAAACATATTTGTCGTGTTTTATTTTGAAAACACATACAAATACTCACGAATTGATAAATAAGCATATGAATACTTATATTTTTTAACGTAGAATTTTTTTAAACTAATATAAAATTTAAAAGGAATCGGATAGAAGAATTAGAATTATTAAATAAACTACAAAGACCCAAATTGATTCAATTGAAGTCAAACGCACTCAGTTATCCACCTCAAATGGTTTGTATTCGGAGTTTTCCTTCACTTAGATAGTCAGCCAACCAAGGCTGATGAGTACTATTTGCCTATATGCCAGAAGCCAAAGTTTCCTTCAGCAGCTGAAACTTGCCTTTCGTGTTTGCCACGCTTGCTCTCATTCCGTCAAACAAACTAAAAAGGGGTTCGGAGGGTCTTGGTAATAACCGACTTCAAACTAAGTGGGAAAATAAAATGGTAGCACTCAAATAAAATATACGTACTATTTTAAAGCAGACCCTTTCCGTAGGTATTATACCGCCCAATCAAAAGGAGAAAATAGAACCGTTAGACACATCAAAATGTCATACATTTGATTTAACATTTTGTCCAAACGATAGAATAATACTATATTCTTTTAACAGTTTTACTAACTCTCTATCCTCTCTATAACCTATTGCACACAGGATGAAATTAGGCACACCAGGAATTGAAGGATTACTGCAATATTATTAAAATTTAAAACGTATTGATCCTTCTACGCATCCGGAACAGCACTTTATAAAAAATCAAGACATCACGGATAGGCGTGTATGTCAATCAATAGGGTTTGCTTATAGTTAATCTATATATTTCACTTTAGTAGAGTACACATATTTGTATATAGGTTGTTGTGTGTGTGTTGGGTGACGTGAATAAGTCTGTGTATACATTTGAGTAAAAGAGAATAGGTATTAAGAACAGATATTAGGGAAGACAATAAAAATACTTAGGTATTAAAATATAAATAGATCTCTAGAATGAGGAACCACCACAAGTTGATTTTCCTGTAGGTATGGCTTCAACCCTGAAGATCGCATTGGAAATGAAGTCCTGAAAAATCGGAAAAAGTTATAAAATCTTGTTCCAACGTCATTTTCAGGCGAGCAGCTGATGGAGGGCTTCAAAATGAATGGACAAGCGGGAACCCATCAATCAGGGCCAAAATTCATTGCACCAGCAAATGTAAAGGATTCAAGATTTTACCAACCAACGAGTGCTATCAATTGTTTCGCGCAAGAAAACTGCGGCGAGAACAAAAATTACTTAATATGCTCATTTTTTAATCGCAGAGTCAATTGTATGAGCAATAAATCATCCAAATTTTCATAGCACCACGTTATGTAAACATTGACTGGAACAGCCGATGTGGCTTCAGCTGATGAAACAATAGACAGAGGTCACTTTCATGACGTCATCACCTCCTGCATTATGGTCGCAATTTTAGTGCAAATATGCTACCAATTATATCACCGGTGTTGATAATTGTCATTTAGAAAGGGTCTACGGAATTGACAGGAAATCCCATTCCACTGTATGAGAGTAAAATACGTTCAGTCCCACATATTGACGCGTGCCAACTTTTCATAGTCATCATTTTAATCGAGTTTATTTCAACATTGTGCACCAAAATGAGGCCGTCGTTTTATAAATTACGCTACTCGTCCCTGATAAAATATCTTTCGGTCTGTCCAATAAATTTTCGTCAATTTCTATCGGAATTCAACCATACACTTATGAAAGCGAGGAAAGTTTTAAAGTTGACCTCACGCGATGCCTACAGCAGTTGACCTGATTGATTATGTTCTTGGTATACAACTTTCAATGAAACCTAACATTTCACGCCCATAATTTGCGGGTTTGAAGCATATATTTTACCTAAATATTTGAGTTAAATAGGAAATATTAATCCCACATGCTATGGTATATTCTATTTATTTTAATTTTGTTTGATTCACTTACGATTGTAAATAACTATGAGGCTTAAATTTTGTAATAAATGAGCAAGTCCTCTGTATACTGTGAGGGTTTAAAAGGCGTCCTATATCTCTCTTCCTAGAGGTAATCAGTTTCACCGTAAATTCTGTGAATGTTAAATCAATTGTAAAAGAACCTATGCGTAATCTCCTTTTAAAGAGTCCATTATTGATCACCAGTATAAAGGTTAGTTTTTTTAACAAAAAATAATTGAATCATTCCTAAATGCAAAATATTTCTTTAAAAAAAATAACTTTCACTTTTACTAACTTTCTTCAGGTTTTGGAAGTCCAACTGAATGCAGTGCTTTCACGAAGAAGGAATCATCCTCCCTTAGGATATCTAGAACCACAGTTCCCATTCTGGTCATTGTTCGCATGCTGACTGCC
Source organism: Eudiplozoon nipponicum (assembly GCA_029291075.1). Taxonomy (NCBI): domain Eukaryota; kingdom Metazoa; phylum Platyhelminthes; class Monogenea; order Mazocraeidea; family Diplozoidae; genus Eudiplozoon; species Eudiplozoon nipponicum. Next base: position 48,802 of record JAQBSW010005284.1, read on the forward strand.
ACATACGCCGAATCAGTTAACTGAATCCCAATCTTTGATATTGGTCCACCAACAGGACCCATGCTGAAAGGAATCACATACATCGTTCGACCTGTGTTGTAAATCACAATATTAAAAATTCGAAATCGTTATCACGTAAAAAATAGTCACTCCCATGCTTAAAAAGCGGTGCGATTTGTTAGGAGTTTTATTTTCACATTTTCATTAATTGAGAAATAATATGCGTATTTAAGCACACCTTTATTAAAAAGCAGGTTTATAGGAGGCAAGCCAAGGTTACGATATTAAACCAAACGCCAGTCCCTTTATGTACATACATTTGTCTGTATCAACAAAGCATTGGATAATGCAGGAACAGCAATTGAAGATCACAGCCTTAGTTAAAATAATTATTATCAACGAATGCGCGACCAACGGCAAGACTCGCTGAAAATAATTGTTTGTAAATAACTAAAACTTCAGTGAAGTTAACGAGTCGTTAAACCGAATGCCTCAGGTAAAGATATACTAGCTGAGGAAATTCTGTTACCTTCCTACAAGTGCTAATTGACAATGAAACCCGTCTATTTGCATTCTTAAACAATACTCACTTTACACTCAAAAACATTATACCAAATCCTGTCATTATAACTTAATTAAATATCACATCCCATGTTGCATTACTTTCATTAGCTAATGATAGATCCAGATTCTCTGACAGGAACTTTACACTGAAAGCCATACAGAAGTGGACCCATCTGAAAGAAAGAACGCCCAAAATTTTTAGTTGTTATATAACTGTAAGTAACGTAAAATATCCGGTTTCCGTTGCGTAGACGACGAGTTGTGAGGTAATTTAGCCATTTGCCTCAATTCAACTTTTGAACGCCATAATTCTGTAAACGGCAGATGAATGCCTAATAAGCACAAAATTTGTCCAAATTATGAATTTAAATCGTTATTTTAAGTGGTGTTTAGCATATAGCCATGACAAATTCAATTACACTAGTTCCATATTGTTTAATTCATCATCTCTTCTTCAGGGGGCCTTTCGGTTATCTTTCAACTATTTTCTAGAAATGGTCATTTTAAAATGTTCTTCGAACGTGACGTTAATTGAGAAATGCCTAGACTCAAAACTTGGTGTATAGCTAAAAATTAGATGCAACGAATGACTTTGCTGGCTTAGAGAGGAAATTATAGAAATGAAGTAAATGCTTATTATTTAAAACACGTGTTGTTAAAATTCAGGCATTTTTTGAGGAATTCCCGGTAAGAACAAACTCGGTCTAATTGATGAATTTGATTTTTTTATCTTATGCAATACATAGCTTATACTGACAGCATACATTAACCAAAATCTGGCAATTAAACTTAAATTCCAATTAAACAATAATTGATTGCGCAGGTGGTGGTAGAAATTCCTTCAATCAAGTTTGCGAGCTTGAAGTAAACACCAATCCCATTGGATCTAACCAGTCGTCGAACAACATAACTTGCGGTAGTTTTGTTATGTCGTTCGACGACTGATTAAATAAAATAGGATTGGTGTTTACTTAAATTCCAATTGTCACGATAGCTGCTCTATAATAACAGATCAGGATGGATAGGTGGAACCTTAGGTCAAAAACAATGTTAAATTTTATCCAACTGAAAGAAAGACTGATCAAAAAACATAGTGTAGTATATAACTGAAACTTGTTTGCAATACCTAGCTTAAGTGGTGTTGTGAAACAATTGAAAAACTCTGAAAAAAGTGCCCCCAAGGTTTAAAACCTGGCAATTCAAGTAAACTCATGAATACCCAAAAATCAACAAAATCGATCCAGTTGATTAATAGCACTTCATATATTGTGCTACGTTATGATTATACTGGTAACCGAAATATATATATATAATGCAGATTTCCATTGTTTGTCCTATGACCTTTACTTATTCTTATAATAATGACAAAAAAATGTCCAACATTTATACAATTAAACTATCATTGGTTGCGCTTATGATGAAAACAATAATTTAAACCAGGGTTACGATCTTGATATGAATACCATTCCCATTCTATATATACATATATATTTACCAGTATAAACCATTGTGTAATGTAGAAAAGGCAATTCATCCAGTAGACCACTTTCGTCCTTATTGCGAACACTTCAAGCATTGTCCAGAATTTTGTTCTGGACAGTACTTCACGAGCTCCTAATACGAACAAAACCAGTCTAGTGAATGGATAGTCTTTTCTACATTACACAATGTTCAGTTTATACTTGCAAATGTATGTATATAATGGGAATGGTGTTTATATTAAGATCACAACCTTGGTTTAAATAATTGTTGTTTTCTGCCGCACGCTGTTAAGTCAGCTTAAATGACTTTGTGGTAAATTGCACCGGGAATAAAGAGCCAAAATTTTAATTTTTAAAATTTGACTATTCCATGAGTTGAATTTAGAATATTTTGCCATGTTTATTATAAACTATGTAAGAATAATTTCGTATGGACAAAAAAATAACCAAAATTTATAAAACGAGTTTTTGAGCTTAGGATAAGCACCAACCATTTTTTCAACAAATTGCTAATTATAGTATGACTACCATCAATCACGCATAATTATGTCTTTTGACTCTTCGTATTCATCGTCAGGATACAACAAAAAACTAATTAACAAGGAACAAACCGAAATTCCTATATATTTTATGAGAAATCAGATATGCGGATTGATCCTCATTAGTTGTTTTTCCGTCGTGCACTGATAATAAGCACAGGAGGTTGAAACTCGCGAGAATGTTTAAATGATGTATTGCATTTCGGTTAAATAGAATGAGATTGGTGTTTTTTCTCTAGTTCAATAATTTTAATCAGTTGTGGTACAATCAATCGTGTAAAACGTTGGTGTGTTGTTAAAGAAACAATGATCACGCAGCAAGTTTTTCGACTGGAGCGTTTGTGGCCAAAAACGCATAAATTAATTGACTGTGACTATGATAGCGCTCAGTGGGCTGTGAAATTATAGACATAAGGCCGATAGTCGCCTCCTTTCTTATATTCTCTAGAGTCAGTACACAATAGCATAGGGGAGGATGATAACAAAAGAAAAAGTCGTTTGATGCATCATTAATTGTTTTTAGAAGTCAAGTTTTGAGACTGTGCTACCGGCAAAACTAGCTGGACCTTCTGATAATGGGGCCAGAATGTTTGTTTATTTTTAACTTTTTCACAGTTTCATTCTCCAAAATAAACCATATTTCGATGTACTATCGGGACGTTTAAGATATTGATTTATTCAATAAATATTAGCTCGAATATAAAACAATATGTCATCGAATACTATGGAATATAATGGTGGTTTATTGCAGTTATATATATATATATATATATATATATATATATATATATATATATATGAAAAATCATGATTAGTAGTAAACTACGACATCCGTTTACCAATCTAAAGTTTCAGTATAAAATAAATTTTTATTATCTGTAACAAAAGAAGTTGACAATAGGATAATGTTACCTCTCATGCATCCGGGAAATCGTTCGTTAAAAGCCTTCGTCAAGTTTTCAGGGGAAATCCAATTGCCAAGTGTGCCTGTTACGCCTTCCGCTGGTGTAGGGATAGTCTCATTTCGTCGAACCGTAGAGATTACGGTCTTTGACTCTACACGGGCCACGTCTTCAGGGTCAGTTCTGGCAAGCCATGAATTTTTGTACGCCGACAATCTTTTTATTGCGCCTTATTAAAATGAAACAATAAGATTATGGTAAAATGAGTAAGTTAAGGAAATCTCGTTTGCTTTTTATGATGTACTAAAACAAAAGAAAAAGCCATCTTCAGTGGAAAGGCTAAATGTTCATTTACTAACAGCAATGCACTAAAATCTGAATAGTATAACCATGTGGTGTGTAATCGTCTTCATCTTGAATGTGTCCGAAATTCATTTTTGTGTCATATTTTCAGATTCGTCTGTTACTTTTGCTTCTCGATTCGTATAAAACCAAACATTTATTACTACCGATAGTGAAACCTATGAGTAGTAAATGTTCATATATGGCTCATTTTTGTGCAGGAGGTGCAACTGTTTTTAATTATTTTTGAGAAAGATGTTGATTTATTCCTGTTCCAGTCCTCTCGTTTGATCTGCCGATGTACTGAGCCTTGCATAAAACTAATGGTGTGGACGTCATTGAGAGGCTCATCTTCACTACATCGCATAAATTTCTTTGTGGTTAACACAACTCTCACATTTTTACAAAAACCAAGCCTTAGTCACTCGAATTTCTTTTCATATGAAAATTTCAGGTTGAAGATCATCTCAAAAAAGAGAACTAATCGGTATTATGGAGGTATTTTGTTATCATCTAGATAGGTCTCGGTTTCATTACTGTTCTTCAAATTATCTTCGATATAAGAGTCTAGACGATTATTATTCCTCAAAGTATCGCGAAGAAGGTTTAGCTACAATTCAGTGTATTGGGTGAACAATTCCTGCATATTCCAGTGTCAAATTGGTTATGAAGTTTCTATAGTTGGCATTTGGTGCAGTAGTGAAACACTAAATACACTGCTCAGTTCGGCTTGATATTTTGTGAACCAACTTCGAAATGGTGCCTTCACCATTACACTTTATTCCAAAATCTAGAAATGACAGATACCCGCTTTCTTCTACAAAAACATACTGGGTATTGTCAATGTAGCATATTTAAGTACGGGCTCCATTGATAAATGGATTTAATCCACTTGCTTCCACATTACGCATATGTATGTTCGCTAAGACCGGACCAAAATGGTTACACATATCTGTGACGACAATTTGTTCGTTAAGAACCCATTGGAAAAATAATGGTTCGTTAACCGTGCACTGGTAAATAATTACCTTTGTTTGGTCTGCTTTTAAACATGTTCCAGTTAATGATGATTGCCGATATTCACAAAGCATATCAATACTTTTATTCGTTGGAATACAGAGAAATAAAGGCTTTATATCTAGAAATAATATTTTCTCTTTTTTAATATATATATATATATATATATATATATAGGCAATTGATGAACAAGGTGAACCAAAAGAAGACACTCGGAGAAAGACATTCGTGCACGTAACAGCTAACAATACAATTATGTACTACTTGTTGTGCACCTAGTAAAAAAATAGTTCAATTTTGTCCTGTATAGTAAATCAAGGACATCATGAAAGGAAAGCATCATCTTATGCACATTAGTTTCGTGCTTACTGGCGACTCATCAGTAGGAACCGGTATTACGCCTTTTACCTACTACATATTTGGGTGAGGAATGTCATATAATAGGACGGTACAGTCTCCTAGACGAATGTGTAAACCTGCAGTAGTGAAGCTAACATTATATAAAATCTCGACAATGCGACTTCATATGATGTTAGGTTTCTACTGCAGGTTTACACATTCGTCTAGGAGATTGTACCGTCCTATTATCTCACATTCCTCACCAAAATATATAATGAGTAAAGGACATAATGACGGCTCCTACTGATAAGACGCCAGTAAGGACGAAACGAATGTGCACGAGATTTTGCTTCCGCTTCATGCTGTACTTGATTTATCCTTCTGTTCATAATTGAAATAATTTGATATTAGGTGCGCAACACCTAATACATAATTACATATGTATTAGTTCTCCGTCACAAACACTAACTAGCCAACAATGTGATCAGTTGTTTAACTTTCAATCAATCAATACACGAATGACCAGATCTCAGACAATTTGTAATCCAAAGAAAAAGAAAACTACACGCAAACAGACACATATGTATGTACGCATACACACTTACTAATCAGCCAAAACAAGAAAAAGAAGTAAACCGCGTCAGACTAGTTGCCACCCTCATAATCAAATTAAAACCCAGGATGTATGTATATGAATGATTTTAAAGTGATTTATAGTAGTCTCTAAAAAAAAGGTCATTATTCACTTTGCTATTGATGTTTTTTCTTCCTAATAAGAAATATACTGCGTAATATTTGAAGGCAGTGGATATCATGTCTAGCCATATATATATATATATATATATATATATATATATATATATATATATATATATATATATATATTCATTATGGAAAATAATTCAAAAAGAAATTAAATTGGACTGGAACAAAGACATAACTGACATGCCTTTAAAAATAGCCAACGCTTCGCAAAATACGACACATTCAACAATTAGGGACGCAATTACAATGAAAGAGATGACACACCAAATGACGTTACGCAAAAGGTGTGGTCCAAATTGCGCAAAAGTAGTGGTCTAAATTGCGCAAAACAAAGTCTAGCATAACGAAGAGGAGATCGGTTACGACAAATGTACAGTGGGATTGGATGAACGAATATACTAATGAATCCAGAACAATGGCTGTAGATACTGGTAGAAATAAGATTTATTAATAAATGTTATTCCATGGAGGCGTTTTGTTCTTATATATATATATATATATATATATATATATATATATATATATATACCTTAAAATACCACAGCATTTACGAATATATTGTAAAGGTTTAAAAAATGCGATTCTTCAACCGGAATTTTATCCTTATTGAGCACTGATGTTTATGTTTACTGCGGCTGACTCCTTTTGGAGGATAAGCCGGCTCCATTGATATTCATGGAGTTTCTTGGGAATTTGGTACACTGATAAAGTTGCTGCAAGATTTGTCGCGTCTGAAATTCGAATCAGGATGATAATGGTTCAGAATCTCTTAATTATTCCCCTACGGATCTACAAGAAATAACCAAAATATACACCTTGTTACATAACTCTAAGTTTTCCGCATAGGATGGGTTCAGAGACGTGGTGTATAATTTGCAATACTCTGAGCCAAAAGCACTCTAGTAGCATCGTAACCGCGGAATTTATGCGCCCAACCTGACGAGTGAGTTTTATGCGGTCACGAATATTAACCTTTTGCAGCTTCCGCCAATTATATATATATATATATATATATATATATATATATATATATATATATACATATAGGTAATAGAACTAAAAAATAAATTATTTCGCGAGTGGTGGTACGAATTCTTTGGATCAACTTAGCGAGCTTGAGGTAAATACAAATCCCATTGTATTTAACCAGTCGACGAACACCATAGAAATCGACCTATTATATCATGGATTTTTTCTTATTCGAAACTGGTTATTAGTCAGGTTTGCTGCTGAAAAACTATCAACATAAGGCTTAAGAAGTTAGAGCAAATATGACTTTGGGAGTTCGGAAGATGTCTGTACGTGCGGTATGATGGGAGTTTAGATACGTTGGTGGACTTGTTAAATAAAATTGAAACGGAATTTGTCTTAAGCTCTCAAACTCGATTTCAATCATTTTTGCACCGTCTGTGCAATCATTGACTATTTAATATTGTGACGAATTTAGATGACAATTAAAGTGTACATTTGTTTTAGATAACCTACCATTGATTAACACTAAATGTAATAAAGCATTTTGGTCGCAAATTTGACTCAGTTTGTTGAATATGTTTTAGGTAACATTTCGATTGGCCTATTAAATTGCACACGTTATCAACAAAAAGGAGGTTGAATTTCGTGATTTTCTGGAGTTCACATAATTAAGACAAATACGACCAGAGAATTCGAAAATAATGTTTACATTAATTAAGCAAGACAATCACACTGTCTATTCAACATAGTCAAAAATAAAGAACAACGCGAAACTTATTATTTATCTCTATTTATGCACAACAAATATCTGACTAAATTGTTGTGTTTCTCGCCGTTCTGAGTGACATAGGTAGGTCAAAATGTGAAAGAAAGCGAAAAAAAACATGCATTTTAAAGTAGCAACAAACCAACACATTATCAGGTGACAGTTTTCTGAAAGTGAACGACCATTGATTTTAAAGACGTGTTTTAAATAATGCAAAATAGAAACAAATTATTAGATATACAATAGAAATTATTGACTTAGAACTCTATGCCTTGTGTAGTCAGAATGTAAATAGACGTTATGATCAGAAAATCGTAAAATCAAGAAGAAATAAAGAACCACAATGAGCTTACACAAACGATGGCTCATGTAATACAGAAAGTGTCAGCATCTTTCGTTTTAAAGTTACCTGTACTTTCAAGCAATAGAAGGAATTGCAGGTTTTCTTCTTCACTTCCATCACAAATGTGCAAGTCATCTGGTTTGCAAAGTTCAATATTTTGAGTAACATATTGTCTGACACGTGGCGGAAGCGTAACTAATTTCGGGTCAAATTTGCTGTGACAAATCATGCCTTCTTCATAAGGTAAAACAAACAAAGGTAAAAAAATATTACAATCGAAAGATACTGATTTACGCTTAAATAAAGTTTATAAGTAACTTACGACTTTAGGTGTGTCATTTGATAAAATTAGAATCCTAGTCTAGAAGAGAATTGAATTTTCATCAAATAAAAGCGTAATACAAAATCGGAGATCTGATTATCCTGGAAAATCAGCTCCACACGAGCCTGACATGGAAGAACGCATTTTAAATAGACATTAAATGCCAAATCACGAAAACCGAATTGTCACTAGGTTTGTTTGGCGATGGTTCTATGAATGGTAAATGGTAATTTAACTTCGTCTACCTCAAATTCTTGTAATAAAATAGGAATAAATTTTTAAGCCAAGGGCGAAACTTACTGCTAATAAAACTGAATAGAGGCCATCATTTGTTAGTTTAGGACTTTGTATTAATTTGGGCCAGAAAAATAACAACATTTTAATTTATCCAATGTATTTAAATTTTCCATTGATTTTCTTTGTAAATGTGAGCTATAAAAGATTGAAATTGTCCATTTTATGTGCAAAACGAATAATAAATCTTGTCAGTTACAAGAACTGTTTCTTTGTCATTTTCTTCTTAGTGATCTAGAAATGATTATATATATATATATATATATATATATATATATATATATATATATATATATATATATATATATTAAAAAGTAAACATAGAATACTAAAACTAAGTGAGTGCGAAGTAGGAGAACGACTTATCATTTGTATGCATCAACTCCAGTTCAGGCTTAATGCTCGAACATGTTTATTGCTTGTATAAATCAGATTGCAGTTTGGTTTCCCACAGTGCATCGTATTTAGCCAACTCATTTCTGTTATTACATTTGGAAATTCTCTTAAAAGCCACTTTCGGGGAATACACGTATGAGATTCCGAGAGATTTGTGCGTTTGCAGACGTGTAATCAACATTGGATTTCACATCGGCCTGTAATATGCTAATTTATTCTACACCGGTTATTAACCGTCTGATAGATTTCTATACAAATGGTAATGGTACTAATAATTAAGTTAAGGCTCGAATTCAAAAAACTAGATATATATCTATTCCTTATACTTTAACCAAATATAATTTTCTTAAGTGGCATGGAATTTATTACATAAATAGGTATCGGGAATGGTCAGTTGAAACTTTATGTCGAAATTGAAGTCGGCGGAACGACTGATAATGAAACATAAGTCAATATATAACTGAAACATGCACTCTCTGCTCGGCTTCGGGGGCACAATACATGAAATGCTTACTATCGAAGCAAATACACACTGATTCATGTTCAGGCTGCGTAATTTCCGACAGTGACTGTAAAGAACCAGTCTAATTGATTAATTGGATATTCGTTCTTGTGCAACATTTAACTTTATACTGACAAATAAAATATATATATTAAAGATATATATATATATATATATATATATATATATATATATATAAATTTGAGGTACATACTAAATAGAAAATTATAACGAGGAAAAATTGCGAAATAAGTAACCCTCCAACCATTATCAAGTATCAACATCATTTGTCCCCTAAGCCGGTATAGGAATAAATTGTCTGCATAAACTGTATTGCAATTCGCTAAAGCACAGCACTTCGTAGATTGCTAACTTATCGATGCATTTGAATTTAGCATCTTAGAAGCAAGACCTTAGGAACAGGCCTGCTGCGAAATTGCAGCAGTTAGTTTATAATTTGACTAGCCAAACTTGGTATAATCGACCAGGAGGTTAACAACGGAAGCCAAAGTAATTTTGAATTTAAACACCTGCATAACCAAATGGTGATTACATGTCCGCTATTGCGTGACATAGTATGCAAAACTTCAATGCATAATGAAGAGATTTATTTTTAAGATACTTCGTGTAAGCAAAAAATTATTTTACTATATATAACATATCACGTCATAACATATTAGTGTATATAATTTTCCATTGCATCATATTAGATTATGTTAAATTATATTATATTATATTATATTAT
>JAQBSW010005285.1:0-59088 GCA_029291075.1 Eudiplozoon nipponicum
CTACTTTTTTGCCCAAATAACAAAAATTTCTGAGATTTCCATATAAAACTAGTTATGAATCTTGCCCTATCATCTGTAATTCAATATTGTATGTCAGAACAATAGAATAATAGACATATTGATGACCTTTGTCCGTCTTTTATCGTTTTAACTCATTTATGCGGCTAAATATATTTACCTGCAGTTTGGCCTACAGTCTATCCAGCGCAAATTTATTCTCAATTTATTGTAGAAGATAAGTTTGCTTGAAATTGTTTAAATATCTTTTGTGATTTTTTTGACTGTCTACGGCCTTGCGTTGTTTGAAATTGACCATAGAATAGTAATGACTCAACAATATCATTTAGAATTGACGTAAGTGTTATGGCTCTATAGTTAAACAATTGTGACAGCGGGAGCATACTTCAAGTTGTGACAGTTGAAAACAGGTCATAATACTTGAGGATAACTTGACAAATGTCCACGCCTAAATTGCTTTACTGCTGGCTTATAATTGAGCTGTTTGAGCAGTATGCCATTTAAATTTGCTACTAGTTAAATTGCAAATCTGTATTAAAATATCTATTTGTATATTGTTAATATATCGTAAACATGGTTTAAGAGTTGAAATGTAATCTTTTTACTAAAAGATTCTTGCGCTCAATTTTTGGAAACTTATCAATGCTAGCCAGAACTATTGTCAGCAGTTGTTGAACTTCATGCAACTTAAATATGACGCTTCATCATTAATGCTACATGCAATTATGTCAGCGTGTGGTATAAAGAATCTCTGTTCATAAATTTAGTTCTTATACTTGTACTATTCCGTCTTTTTTTTAGCAGAATGGCTAGATTGCGTCATGACCAACTATGAGGATAGTACTTTGGGTCAAACATTGATTATTATAACCTGTTATAACAAATACAGATATAGCGATTCTTTAGTTTATTTTTTTACCGTTTCAGTTTCCTTAAAATATGCTACATGTAATTTATATGCTCTACTTAACACGATATATTACTATTACGTTTTCAGGCTAATTTGAAAAGGCTCCTTTCAAATAGCGTTACGTTTATTGATTTCCTAAAGCTACCATTTTTTTTGCTTAAGCTAACCATCTTTTTATCGAATTTTTGATTTTCGTGAATTTCTTTTACTAGTTTAGGCTCCAGGAAACTTACACCCGATAGCTTCGCAAATTGTTGGCTTTATATTTGTGATAAAATCGAGATCTCCATGCTCACTTTTGAACTACACTAACGTTGTACTTTACACATCAGCTAAAATATTAATAGATATTTCTTATGATAGGCAGGTTTGAGGTAGATGTTTAGACCTAATGGAGTGTGCACGCATTTTCACGTACTTGAGATGAGAAAGATATCGTCACGGAGTGTTTTCAATTAAATTGCTTGAAAAAGATTCTTTAGAACAGCTTCAATTTAATGTTTTCTGACTCGCAGATTTCCTCATAACACCTATAAAGATCCAGCTAAGCTGAATGTAGATTTTTGGCAACATACCTACAATAACCATAAGCAACTACGCAAACAACTTGAGTAGCCATTGAAATTTCAACTATGGCTGGCTGGTAATATAAAGAGGAGTTCGTGTCTACTTTTCTAATCTGATGATTTCAACGAATGTGTTTTCTGTAATTTGTAAAAGAGGATAGGTTTTTAATCGATACAAACCTGTTCCAAGATGTTAATTTATTATTGATTGATTGTTTGACAAACTTTGTCTTTGATTCTTACTTACCTGAAAAGAAATAAAGTTTATTTTTTAATTTTTATTCTGTATTAGACAAGTTTTGTGCTAAATTTTCAAACAAAAAAATAATCCGTTTTCTCGAATGGACAGGTAAACATAGCTTTGCTTCAGTAATGAGGTTTTTCATCTTCTTTTGTAGGCTTTTGGTGAAATATATCACAGCTTAAAAAAATTCTTGGGCTTTCCGTCTGATATCGTAAGATTGTCTGTCTTCATTGCGTATACAAACATAAAAGATTTTTAAGGTAAAATTTTTGCAATCATGATTAGACGAATTTGTATTTGGTAAACCACACTACCGATTAAGTGTATGTGCATGTAATTGTGCTTGCTTGTTCATTTTTATAGAGTGCCCTGGATAAGTATGAAGCAATACCAGGCCTAAGCAGACTACATTTATTTGTTCCGGTAGACAAATGCATACTAGCTGCTTGTCATTTTCCCTTTCATGTTATCTCTTTCCAATTCAACGACTGTATTGATCAACATTTTGTCTGTGAAACAGGTTTACTTTTTATGAGTTCAGGTAAGACCGTCATTAATGGCAATAAAAAAAATAAAAATTAAAAAAATATTCTATTTGAGGCTTCACTTTCTATTTTACATGTTTGTATAACATTTTTATTTTTAATTGTATAGAACATAAGGACTGGAAAGAGATGTGATTAAAATGAAATCTACATTTCGGCAGAATAGGATTAGACTTATGTTATTTTGTCTATGTCTGATGTGCTAGACTTATCTATAAATAAATATATAGATAGTCAAAATAGACACCGAATGTCAAGTCCCTAAGCATTTTGATGAATAAATATTAAAAATGATCTATAAATTAGTGACCATTAACTAGAAATTTTACGGCATCTCTGGTTATTGTGCAAACATTCACGGCGAAATTCATAGGATACAAATATAATTGCTTGCATGTTTGACATGAAGCTTGTAAAACCGGTTGATTTTATGCTAATACGGAATAACTAATTATTTAAATACTTCTCACCTGTTTTTATATTTTTTCTTAAACTTGATACAAAATATATGTTTTTCTGTTTTTGCAAAGTAAAATCGTTTGACTATTTCTATGTTAAGTGCGCGAATCCTCACTTGAAGTACGGGAATGGCCTTCAAATGTCCGGGAAATGCTGCATATTCAGGATAATAATTGCATATATATTAGTTCTGCGCACCAAACAACTTTCAACTGATATATCTAATTGATTGATGTCATGATTACCGCGAAAAGTGATAGCTGATATCGATCAAGTCCAGAATGTATAGATTTGATAGAGTCGCAGGTGTTCAGAAGAAGTTCTAATTCTCAATTTTGGTGACTTCAGCTAATATTGAAATCCTTTTTGTTGGTATCATGTACCCACTCGGCAACCATAATGTTGGTATCATGTACATCTTCGGCAACCAGTATTGATATCAGATACTAATACAGTTGCCACAGTGTTAGTATCCATGACAGGCTTGTTATATATATATATATATATATATATATATATATATATATATATATATATATAAACACCTGGCCTAAATATTCAAAAGTTTCATCAACATGATATTCTAATCGACTGGCCACGAATAACAAACACACACAGACTTAAACGCATACACGCTTACCAATCAGCCAAAACAAGAAATAGAAGAACCGAGTCAGGTTTATTGCCACCCACATATCAAATGAAAACCAAGAATGTAAGTAAATGAAAGACTATAAAGCGAAGTTTATTAACTCGAAATAAATAGCCATTATCCACTTTGTTATTAATGTGTTTTTCTTCCTAATTAGAAAGGTATATATATATATATATATATATATATATATATATATATATATATATATATATATATATATATATATAATGATTGCCTTTAAATTCAAATTGTCGATAACATCATATGAAGTTATCTTCATTATTGCAGATTTACTTATTCGATTAGGAGATGAATCGCTAGTAAGCTGGATACGAATGTGTACATGTGATTATACTTCACTTTCATGTTGAATTTGGTTTATTATTGCGGTCATAATAATGAACAAGTTTGTTACTAAGTTCGCGACACCTAATAAACAAATAAATATATATTAGTTATCTACAACGAACTGCATCTGGCAGTAGAGGCGTATGGTAGTTATTAACATGGACATGCATATATATATATATATATATATATATATATATATATATATATATATATATATATATATATATATATATATATATATATATAGGATATCAAGCACGCAGGGTTTATTCACCTAATAATATTGAAAATTTAATTAATCTGCTTCAAGACAAGTTGAGAAAGAGTGGTGTTTCAGATCAGGTGCAATCGACTGAAAATAAAAATATTTTCGGAGAAGGCAATATTCCAACCGCATTACTTATATGAAAAATAATTATAGCGAAGCAAGCCTTCTTGATTATCTTAAAATGTGAGGATTTTGTTCAACACCACAAAACTGTTGCAAAACAAAAAAATAACCTTTCTTTAAATCAAGTTTGCGAGCTGGAAGTAAACACCAATCCCATTGTATTTTTACAGTCGAACAACATTGGAAAACTCCAGTCAGTCACACGTACTAACGCGTTGCGACCTTCCATGATCATCAACAAAACACGACGGCAAATTACCTAGCGAGGATCAAACCGCAATGCATATATATATATATATATATATATATATATATATATATATATATAAAAGAACAAACAACGTACTCCATGGAATAACATTTACGTACGTTATTTTGTTCTTATATTTTAAAAAATGAAAGTGAACACCATATATATATATATATATATATATATATATATATATATATATATATATATATATATAATTTTTTAATGCCTTAATATATCGTTGCTACTGTTTTTGTACAAAATATTGAGAGTTCACCAATAATCTATCTTTAATATATTTCATGTTTTCCAAACACTAGAATACAGTTCATTACAATTAGCTTTACTTTGTATACACATGTCAAATGTAGCTAGTTTGAAATGAGTTTCAAATGACTTTGCATTTGCTTATTTGGTCGATCTGCTTGCTCTGCACAGAATTAAGTAGATTCCCCGCAATGACAGTTGGGTTAGAAATGTTTTCGAGTCTGCCGTTCCGCTTTCGCGTTTTGTTCTTCAATTTACAAGTATCGGATTACGTCATCACATTGCATTGCCAATTGCTTTTATTTACAGCTGGAAGATAGAAATTATGACAGAACTTATTATTTATTATTTTAAAATTTGGTTCGACTTTTATCAAATTTACACTAACAATCATAACTTCAACTGAAAGCAGAAATTATTTTTGATTTAGTGCCCGTGAAAACATTGCATTAAAAAAATTAAATTTGTATTTCCCTTGGGAAATATGCCGAAAGCACTAAATGGGTAAATATGAACAGCTGCAAACGCACAAACGTAAAACACTGACCACATTTTGCTGCTGCTGATTATTTTATTTTATCTTGTAGTCTTATTTCTTTCTATTTTAACAAAAGCTCTCCTATGTTATGCTACCTTTTAGGTTGGGCTTTAAATTTATTCTACACATCTATAAAGATATGTTGTGAAATAGTTATTTTATCTAGTCAATGGACTTTATGTGAGCGCCTAACTCACATTTTCGTATTCGCAGATTATTGACAAAATTACCGCCAGTTCAATGTATTGATACATTTCGGCCTTCTGTCGTCCTCATGCTAGCACATCAGTAACATGAAGTTAATATCTAATTTAATAAGGAGTTTAGATACGCTCTCTACAGGTATGAGCCCAAATTCTATCTACTTAGCAAGCGTATGGATTTTAGAGTATTTATAATTTAAGGTTTATAACTTTCTTATGGGACAGATAACTCAGTTTGCTACTGTTCAAATTTAGTGTGATTTGAGTATTTATTTCAGTTCTGAAAACATATTTTATTAAAAACGAATCATTAAATAATTTATTTGAGGCCAATGAATTTTGCAGGAACGTTTTGATAATGACAACATAAATTTGTTCAGTGGATATTCCCGTCCGAAGCTGCATATAAAATGTAACGGGAAGTGAGAGCTTTCCAGAATCTCTTTGATAAAGATTGTTTGCTATTTGGATAGATACTGGTTAGTCATTTTACGGTACTTACTGCTAATTATTATGAAAGGTAAGGACATTCTAGTAAAATTAGTAAATGATAATTTGGCTATCTTTTGTGATTTGTTTAAGATATGATTTATGCTAATTTCTTGCCCGAAAACTTGATTACAATATGCGTTATCACCACAAGCATGGTCAAGATATGCATAAATGTTACGATAACCCGCCGTATCAATGATTGTATTATTGTACTGCATATATCCACGTAAAGAAAACTGAAAAACATTAATATTCCCGATTGCATAGGAATTGTCAAGTGCAAAGTGTGCTTGACCATTAGAGGTGAGAGGCGCATATTTAATTTTTCTTTTGCTATATACGCATTACGGCTTTAATCGCGCTAGTTAGTTTTCCAGCGTGCTCTGATGATGATCAGAAACATGATGATCCAAACATGTTTTAAACGAGAAACTGGAGGTAATAGTGCTATGTTGTACGCCTGATTAAATAAAATTGGATTCATGCTTATATCGAGCTCGCAAACTGGATGTAAGTAATTATTATCACGAAATGCGCATTGACTTTTCAACTGTATTTCCTATATATTTGTGACGAAAGCTGCAACAATTTGAAGTTCGTGACTGCATAGATTGTGTGCAACCGGCATTTCTGGTTCAGCAAAATATATAGGAAATTACTAGAACTGAGAGCCGCACATCTAATGTTGCTTCCCTTATATACGGTTTCATCCTTGCCAGTCAATTTACCATCGCGCTTTGACGATAATCATAGAAGATCGAAACGCGTCGTACGCGATGTTGTACGACTGGTTAAATACAATTAAATACTCTTTGTGACGGAGAAATAATATATATGCAAGTATGTATTAGGTGTTGCGAACCTAGTAACAAATTAGTTCAATTATGACCAGAAGGACAAACCATGACCGGAAAGTACAATCCCGTACACATTCGTTTCGCGCTTACTGGCGACTCATCAGTAATACCGGCTCCTACTGATGAGTCGCCAGTTAGCGCGAAATGAATGTGCCCGAAATTGTGTTTTCCGGTCATGCTGTCTTTCGTTTATCCTTCTGGTAACAACGGAACTAATTTGTTACTGTGTTCGCAACACCTAATACATAATTGGTTAAATACAATGTTTAAACATAATTGCCTGAATTCCTTATGAGGTATTCTCATTTTTGATAACAGTATTTCTGTTAACATAGCCACTATGGTGAACACTTCAAATTGTTTAAATTGTCTGGCTGATTTATTGTTGATAATCACTTAAGATTTTATGCTTGATATTTGTAGACGTAAAGTCGATACCAATCAGCTTATTTTCATTTCACATAAAATCAATAAATTTTCAGTAATTAATTGCTTCTCCAAATGAAAATATACCAAGAGCACATTGAAAGGAAAATATGTTCTTATTCTGATAGTTCGTAGTGAAGCGGCCGTGTATATCTGGCAGTCAGTGGTATCCTGTTAATGTACAGGGGAAGAAGTAACAATTTAATTTAAATGTTAGTAATTTCATTTTGGATCTATCATAGAGCAGTTAAGACACCTTATCTAGATATAATTCTCATTTGACATATACTTTGTCATACAAACTTGATGAACTGGTGACATTTGCAAAGTCGCTTACCTGAAGTTATTCCTCTATTGTTTCGTTAAACTATTTACAGTTGCTTTTTATTTTTCCAACAAAATGAGGTCGAATAAGATTGGGCTGATTGAATTAGCAGTCTGAAATACGATTCGGTCCAAAACAATTCGTGGCCACAACTAGCATAGTTTCCAGCCATGTAATGGGACCAGCAAATGGACCCTATCTGGATGGAACACTTTTTTCTTTATTTCAAAATTCGATGGAAGCTGACTTCACCTGCTTTATTATGATATGTTCTGTCCTTACGGCTTATTTCGCTAATCTGATGTCGACTGTTGAAGTAGTACTACAATGGGCAATTTAACAAAACATACGTAAATGATGACCGAGACAATGCAAATAATGGAGTAGTATTATTTTTCTCACGATAAGAATTTAATGATAAATTAAAAAAAAATTATCTGGACTTCAACAAAGTTTATTCCTTGTTGATGACCACTATGGAAATCTCCTTTTAGCCAACAGTAATCAAATGTATATACAAGTGCCAAATATCCACTATCGTGCGACATTACACCGCTGTAAACACAAGATGTAGAACAACAGGAAGTATTTTTGTTGCATAATAAGTAACTAAGCTTTAGAAGGCTATATTTAGCTTTTGCAACTCTTACTATACCTTGTTATTCATATTGACTGGATTGTTGATATAACTACCAAAATAAATTACCATGCCAAGTATGTCCAAATCATCATTTTTGAGCAGTAAATCCTAATGAATGTTTCGTTTTCCTGTGCAATTTCTATACTACTTAGCGGAACACTAACTTATTTCTTCTGACTGCGTAGATCAGATAATCTATCACTTAGAAAAGCATTGATGTGAACATCCTAGGAGTATCGAATTTAACTAGGGTTGATGTTTAACATTTTCACCATTTTTCTGAGTGTTTTAGTGCTCATGGAACCCATCTTTAAGCTTGAAGCACATTTTATCATTTAATTTTAGAATTAAAATATTCACTTTTCAACTGGCTATGTTTAAATGGTGAACCTTGTGGAGGAATCAAAATATGTGTTTAAAATCGTTTACAAGCTAAGTTGTGTTTGCCTATTTCCGTAACATGAAACAATTTATGTCGTGTTAAATTCTTATTGCAAATGAAATATATTGTTGTGTGTAAATATATAGATAAACGATATTATAGTTGCTAAATGTGGGAAACCAACACATTGCATTTCAATATATTTTTAGATAAAATGTACACATCTAATTACCTATTTGCATGCAATGTAAACAAAACACATTTCAGAGCCTTGCATATGAGGGCGATATTCTACTTACAGTGGCGCTAATATGGGACGACATTAACTCTTCAATATTATATTTCATTTTTATTTGCAAAACAAAATGACGGACATAGACTTGTCATAAATTAGTTTTAAAATTTGGACTATAATATTAATATATATATATATGCTGTACTTCTCAAAATTAATAAAATAATGACGCGAAATTAAAACTAAACTAGTTTAAGGGTTATTAAATGAAAATTTTGGAATAAATAATTTTTAATATTTCAAGCAAATGGCACTTAAGCTAAGAAGAAACAGTTCAAAAGCAGATAAACACCTGTGGGAAATTGTAAACTAATTGTGAGCACTTGTGCGAAAATAAAAAATAGTGGTTGCCTAAAATTGTGCAAGTTGAGCACCTTTTATCATTTGTTGGTATGAATAATTAATTCTTAACTGTTTTAGTATTTTTATTATTATTATTATTATTATTATTATTATTATTATTATTATTATTATTATTATTATTATTACTACTACTACTACTACTACTATTATTATTATTATTATTATTATTATTATTATTATTATTATTATTATTATTATTATTATTATTATTATTAGTTATTATTAGTAGTAGTAGTAGTAGTAGTAGTAGTAGTAGTAGTAGTAGTAGTAGTAGTAGCAGTAGTAGTAGTAGTAGTAGTAGTAGTAGTAGTAGTAGTAGCAGTAGTAGTAGTAGTAGTAGTAGTAGTAGTAGTAGTAGTAGTAGTAGTAGTAGTAGTAGTAGTAGTAGTAGTAGTAGTAGTAGTAGTAGTAGTAGTAGTAGTAGTAGTAGTAGTAGTAGTAGTAGTAGTAGTAGTAGTAGTAGTAGTAGTAGTAGTAGTAGTAGTAGTAGTAGTAGTAGTAGTAGTAGTAGTAGTAGTAGTAGTAGTAGTAGTAGTAGTAGTAGTAGTAGTAGTAGTAGTAGTAGTGGTAGTGGTAGAAGTAGTTTTTGTAGTAGTTTAGTAGTATTAGCAGTAATAATATTGTTCTAAATATATCTATATATTATTGAATAATATTAAATTATTAAATTCCTTTCAGAAGCAAGAGTCAATATGCTTCCAAACTATTTGATTTTCTAAGGTCAACGTATAATTATTTTGTTTACACAGAGAATTCGACATCAGAAATCATTAAGAATTTTCCGGTCGACAGAATTTCAAATGCAGTATCGACTGACCTGTTATGCAATAGAATTATTTTTACAAGTCTTTTTCAGATTCAATTTTTTAATTTATTTGAAATTGCTTTTGTGATTGTAGTTTGGCTAGCTTTCAATTTCAACCAATTACTTTATATGTAATATACAATAGATCGCATTCTCTGCGTTGATGATACCTACTACCAAAGCATCTCGCATGAATTAATTAATTAAATCAATTTTGCGATTTTAATATAAGCACCTGACCAATTATGTACATATATCTGTCAGTATAAACGTCGCATTGCATAATGCAGAAAAGGAAATTCATCCGGTAGATCGGTTTCATCCATATTGCGAACTCTTCAGGAACTGTTCAAAATTTTCCGCGGACAAGGCTCGAACCTGGGCACGTCTGCTACAGAATTTGTTGCTCTAACCATTAAAACACCCTTCCGTATTAATGACAAAATTATCTTTCCTTATCCAGAAATATTTAAAATTTCAGATCCTCTTGACAACGGCGTGATATTTTTTGTCGATTTTTAAATTCATTAATTAAGTTTTAAATTTTGTTTAAATATTAGCCTAGTAGATAAAAATCATTCGTACACTTTCACAAGACTTAAAAACGGGACAAGAAGTCAAATCTTGCGTATGGAGATATATTGTAACTATTCTACTTTAAAACAACGTTAATTGATTTTTACGCATCAATAAATGAAATGACTTTGGATTTATTCTTGTCAAAGATGAAAATTTAAAAATCGTATGTGGATCAGTGCTTAACAAATTTTGTACGCTAGACTGAAGCAAAAGTTGGTATTTATTTATTGTACTAATGATCATTCATCTTGCGTGTTATTGAAGTGTCTATTTTGGAATGGTCTCTGAAAACCCGCTCTTTCAAACAATCAAAATAGAAATTTCATTGTCGAATGAAAATTCGTTCGCTCTTAAATGAAAACAATTTTTTCATTAAATAATTACTACAGTAATTGGAATTTTTTTATTTTAAAGCTCTGATTTCTATTACAAATACTATTTGTGAATTATGAAATAAAAAATTTTGAAATCAGGCGTGTAATAGGCTTGATGAGCAAAGGTTTTCAGTGTTAAAATTGAAAAAAAAACTTTCATTCGATTCAACTCTATACTATTCGTTTCTTACTTTCTAGATATTATAAATAAATAGGGTATCATTGACATTTATTTGTATAATAAAACAATAATTGTTACTGCACTACGTAAAAAGGCAAAGAATGAATATATTGTTTTAAACAATCATTGATTAAGCTGGTGGAGCTAATAATTATTTAAATCAAGATTGCGATATTGATATAAACACCAATACTTTTTATTTAACCAGCCGGACATCATCTCAAAACTACCGCCAATCGCACGTTCTAAAAATATTACATCCTGTTGTCGTGGCTAAGTGCAAGTAACCAAATTTAAGGTGAATTTATACATTTAAATTACAAAAAAGGCTGGTAAAATGCTAATAAGTGCGATTGAGCGTGAAAATGGTAAAACGATTGCCTTCAACTCCAAAAAGTAAATGAAAATTAAGAATAACAATACAGTGCTTTTGGATGTGAAAGGCAGTTCGCTATCTGTAACAAATGAATAAATCGATTGAAAATTTTCTGATAATCTTTAATAGACAGAATTTATGAAGCTATCGATTTTATGAAAATGAGGTCTAGATAATTTTTCTATTTTTATACGAAAATTTGATTGAATGTATTTTCTATTGTCTACTTCTGATTCACAGTTATTTCATTCTATCAATTACCATCGTAAGTTGTCTTATTTAAAAATTACTCCTCATTTCGACGGAAAAATTTTACACTTGGACCATGTTTTATATTATTATTTTTTTAAATATCATGAACAACATTTGAAATATGAACGAGGGATTGGCCTTCTAAATACCCCGAAAAATTTTGGTCTTTGAATGCCAAGTATAGATATTTATTAATTGCTTTTCCTCGATGGGAAGTCGAATTTTGCTTTTTTTCATTGTATTTTGGTCAATGTTTAAGAAAATCTCAATACTCCCATCTTACTACTATACACGTGCAGCTCAGAAATTTGGTTGATTTAGAGCAAATATTTTGAGTTCATGAAAGGCATTCAGTGCCAGTAAATTACTGGTCTGACCAAAATTTGAATATTGTCGTTATGATTGACTGTGCGTATATGCGTATTGACTTGTATCTAATTTTAATTGTAGAAAGGGGTTTCTTTGAACAAACAGACCAATAGCTTTGAGGTAAAAAACGAAGGCCTAGATTATATAATCCGTCTTATCGTCAAATTATAAAACATATTCTCTTTTGAATGTTATACATTCTAATAATTAGATCTCCAAAAAGGAGATAAACTATTACTTTCAAATCTTTAAATATATTAACAAACGTAATTTTTCCGGGTAAACGTGTCATGCAATGCTATATATTGCCATTTAACATTATCTTGTTTAAATAGAGCAGGAATCTTGAAATTATTTTCTGTATGCAACAATTTTCAAATCTAGCATTGTATATTCATTGCAAATACAAAAATAACTTTTTGCCAGATACGATAAACATTTCATTATCATTTTTCCTTTTATTTACTACAAATACGCTTATATATTCCATAAGTTTACAAATACAAAATTCAATGGGTGGAGAGCGTCAATTTTGTAAATGAAAAATAATTTGTGCTCATCACTTGCTTTCCAAAGTGATTTATTCCACAGTGCTTCAGATCTTGCTAACTCATTTATGTTAATGCATATGTTAATTGTTTTCTAGGAAATAGGTGGTTAATATACGTGTGAGATGTCAAAGAATTTTTTACACGATTGCATTCGTATATACAAAATTTTCTTTGTTAAAAATGTTTGAATTATTAGGTTTTATCACTCAACTTTTTATTCGGCTGGTTGAACTGCCTAAATAGGTCCATCGACAATTTACACATTTATATATGTGATTATATTTAATGTCAGTTTTAAAGGTCCCTTTCCTTTTATTGCTGGTAATCTTAAATGCGCTAAATTCTATAACACAAGTAGTTCTGCTAAGTTAGTTTCATGCTTTTAAGTCGTTTATTGTTTCTTCTTTAAATGCGGGAAACAGGTCCTCCTTACTGTAACGTAAAATATATTCTTTTATTTTCCAACATTCCGGCTTCTATTTCTTATTTTTTTTAAAAAACTTTGAATCAATCTTTTACGCAGAATAGCCATTAGACCTTAAAAAACCATTTTTTGATTATAGTTTTTTTCTTCAAAACTGAACAATACAGTTCAAAAATTCTTGAAAAACAGTTGCGAACTATTGCTTATTTATATTGAAAGGACAAAAAACCGCTGGTATGTGAATACTCTGCAGACTAGTATCAATTAACAACGGTTGATAATCGTCTTTTTTATGGTACTATGTGAAGCTGATTATCTTGTAAGGTTTTAAACATTTTGAAGCCTTATTTGTGGCTACCACCTTATTAAAATAACAGATATGCTATAAATATAACGTATATGTTTAAATGATCATTGGTTGCGCGGGTGGTGAAAGCGGTTATTTACATCATGGATGCCATCTATTTATGAACACGTCCAATTATGTGCATATATTTGTCTACATTATACAATGCTTAATTTATAATGAAAAATGTATGTAAATAATGAGACAGGTGCTTATATCAGAGTTGCAACTTTGATTTAGATAAATAACCTATATATTCTTAACACTTACTGTTATTTTCATTAAGGGAAGTATCTTTCATATGATCAAACAAATCTACTCAAAATCTGGGGCTGAGGAAATCCTCATTGCTACACTATTCGCCTACTTATGAATGTTCTAGTTGTATCGAAATTGTCACAATTTGTTGTATAATAGAATAAGTGTGAATAGCGAGCCATTA
This sequence comes from Eudiplozoon nipponicum, assembly GCA_029291075.1. Taxonomy (NCBI): domain Eukaryota; kingdom Metazoa; phylum Platyhelminthes; class Monogenea; order Mazocraeidea; family Diplozoidae; genus Eudiplozoon; species Eudiplozoon nipponicum. The sequence goes on from JAQBSW010005285.1 coordinate 13,877, forward strand.
GTCAAACAATGACAATATGATTTTGTGTGCTGCCTGAGTTATAGCTTCAATTGTTTCCTCAATTGGAACATTTGTAAACCAAGACGTCACAATTTACCAACATTATTTATATTTTAACACGGTAATCCTTAATTCAAGCGGCAGAGTAATTTTCTAAAGTTTTATACAGCGGTTTATATATGCGGATAAACGATTTACTCATTTCTTGCAATGCAGAAATAAGCGTTAATAATATTTATTCAATATGACAAGACGTTTCATTTGTTTATAGTCAAAACATTGTTGGTGGATGTATTTTGGCCAGTCTGTGCTTCAGTACAGCGCCCTTCTATTTTAGATCGCCATCAGATAAGATTCTACTTTTATTTATTACCATATGCTCAACGTTCTAAAATGCAACCAGATGTACCTTTCAGAAGAAAGAATTTTGTTTCATCACTGAAAACTTTCTCCACATTTTTTGCTTTTTCTAATATGCCCATTGTTATGATTCATTTACATTTATCAGATCGTTTTATTCTAATTTATAAATGTTTTCTTGTGTCCATAAGCACGCTAAAATGTTGTTTTGTCAAGGCCTGCTGTTCTGCGCATTTAGACAATTGCCGAGTTTAAGTCTTATCAACCAAATTAGACTTTTAACCAGTTATTCTACTCAATGCTAATTGGTTCCAGGTCGGATGATTTTTGCAAATCATTATTGAAGTGGGGACTGTAAATCAATGTCTCGTTTTTCTGAAGATAGAATTACACAATTTCAGCCAATTGATATTTTTTTCTATTGTTATATGATCGATTTCTGATATATATATATATATATATATATACATATATATATGTATATATATATATATATATATATATATATATATATATATATATATATATATATATAATAATTGTTAATACCTTTCATTTTGTTAGAATTTAATCAATCAATATTGTGCACTGACATAGATAAATAGTCTTAAGATATAAATTTATTATTCAGACAATCCTAAATAAAATAAACGCTTATTGATTTGACTCATCTAAACAACAATTGATTGTGTTTTGATCTTAACAATTGTTCACAAAAAACGTTTTCTTGTTTAAGAAAAGCCACAATCCTAATTTTAACACATTGCACTCGAAAGCGAAACTACCAATTATTACATGCATTTGCGCGTTTCAATTTTCTACAGTCGTCATCAGTGCTCAAAAATAGACTGGTTTCATCCCATTCGAGAACTATTAAAATAGTGTCCAGAATTTTCTGTGGGTGGTTCTCAAACTGGGACAAATTCGATGTGAGGCCTTTGACTTTACCATTGCGTCATCCATGCCGCACACTAAGAAATTTAAAGTAATATACCAAATTATGTTTCTGGGCTAGCCTATTCAGTATTTGGAACCTATTTATTATCCATGGAGTCTTGAAGTTTTAACTAGCAACTTCCGGCGTGTCATTATTTAACAGACAATATAACACTTGGGAAAATTATATTCTTTTGTTGTCTACTGGGGGGATTTTGTTTATAAATGTTGGCAATATGAATTAATCGTAGTAGATCGTTGTCGTTCGTATTTGGAACTCGTCAATTACTGTCCATGAATTTCGGTGAACGGGTCGCGAAACAGAGAACATTTGATTTGGGGAATTTTAATCTATTTATAACGCCTCACATGTGCCGTAAATCACACACTATTTTAACTCATGTACTAACCCAAGTAATCTGGTTGACCGGTTCTTTAAATTCAAAAAGTTTAGTATCTCGGAAGCCCTCTAGCTCTTACTAGCCACATCCGATCACTTATTTTGCAAAAAGCAATATGCTACTTCAAAAATTTATATTCAATTGAAATCTAATGACAGGACAATGTTGCTTATAAGTTAAATATTTCTGCGTAACTGGATTAATCGAAATTATCTGATCTGTGTTTTGACTAACACACGAAGTTATCCAGTAGTTTTATTCTTTCATTTAGTTTTTTGTTCTTAAACTGGTAAGAATGAACCAACTAAAGAAGGCTGCCGACAAAGTTAGCCGAAATATTTTGATAAAAAAAGAAAAATACTAAATAACTTCGTGCGTTAGTCAAAACAAAGATCAGGTAATCTAATGACAGGATACTTTTTTAAAATATTTTGTCGGTATAAACTCAACATTGCATCAGATAGCATAGGCAATTTATCAGGTTGACTTTTTTTTCCTCGTAGAGAACTCGTCAAGCACTGCCCAGAATTCGCCGTGGTTCTGGACAGTAAATAATGATTTCCCAATAAGGACAAAACCGGTCTTCTCAACGATTTGCTATTGTTACCTGATGCCATGTTTCATATATATATATATATATATATATATATATATATATATATATATATATATATATATATATCTCTCTCTCAAACAAGTTTTGACGATTTCTAATAAGTGCAACCCGGTTTTGCGGATGATTTTCATATGCTATATTATGCAATGCTTACTTTATATTAAAAATATATCTATAATATGTTGCCAATCAAATTCGGTTCTAATTCTCTGTATGGCTACATATTGTTTATTTTATTCGAAACCTAGTGGCGTATATTCCATTCATTCAAATCATTACCGTTTTTTAGCATATTTTAGAATTTACATTTTCTACTAAGTGGGGCTACTATCAATCTTATTTTTTAACCTGTAATATAAAATAGCAAAACTTGATTTAAACTATTTATTGTCGTAACTCCACAAGTAATTGAGAACTGCGCTTTGGAAAAAAAGTATTATGAACAGAAGGTTAAAGTTAATTCATGGTGACTTTGGTTTATCCTTCTGGACATGTTTGTAACTAGGTGTGTAATACCTAATACACATTTTAATATATGCTAGCTCTTCGCAACAAGCATTATATAAATATTAATTGCTTATCACATGTATTTAATAAACTGGAAAATTTCCCAACTGATCTGCAATTACAACTACGCATCTCCTTTATTCAAATCCATGATTTAAAAAAAAATTATATAGCAATGCTTAAAGTTTAATTATTTGATTTAAAAACGCCCAGCATTGTCTTATGCGATGCAATGCATTAAAGATAAAAAAGTTCACAATTTAAACAATAGTCCAAGGTACGCCTAACTGTAAAGCGAGGCTTTGACTTTTAAAACGCGAATCACTTCAAGAAGGGTAATTTGAATAGACCGCGATTCCTAATTAACATATTAGACTTTTTTAAATAACTGGCAAACGTTTAGAATTTGAGCGTTGTAGAACAAACAATTTAACCTTGAGGTTTAAATGAATTCATACATGCACATATTCGTAAATGCCTAAATAGCTCGTACATAAATACACAACTTCATGCCTACATACATACATACATACGTACATACATACGTACATACATACATACATACATACATACATACATACATACATAAATACATACATACACAAATAAATAAATACATACATACATACGTACATATTACATACATAAGTACATACATACATATTACATAGATACATACATAAATACACATTTACTTACGCATATAAACATACGTATAGACATTCAAATATACGGAAATATATATATATATATATATATATATATATATATATATATAGATGTAAATCAATATATATGCACGTGCATATATGATATCATGTATATATATATATATATATATATAGACTTGCAATCACAAATATATAGATACGTACAGACATACAACAAAAAAATTATTACCTACATACTTACATAAATGAAGCAACTCATGCAGGCATACCGAAATTCTTATATACATAAATACAAAGAATAAAAACATACATGAATATATAAATACATGCATACATACTTACATACATACATACATACAAACATATATACAAATATATATACATTCATATATATATATATATATATATATATATATATATGTATATGTACTCACAGTATATCAACGTATACACAAATAAATACATGAATAAGTAAATACATACATAAATATATTCATAAATCACACAGACATATAATTGCACCTATTTGCATACATAAATACATGAAAACCACAATAAAAATTTATTACCAACACATTTGCATAAATGAATAAACTTTTGCATGCAGACATACATAAGTGCATTTATTCATACATGCATATATAAATATCTGCATACATACGAACATAATGGCATACATACGCACATAAATACATACACATGTATACATGGATACATGCATTCCACACATACAAATATACATGAATTTATTCTTGCTAACATATAGACATATATAGATTCATAAATACATAATTACATATATACTTGGAAACTTAAATAGATAAATACATACATACATATATACGTAATTACCTACATGAATACATACATATAAAAATACTTACTTGCCGCCACTTTGTTGGTGCAGTTGATTGAATCATAAATTCCGAAACATATGTGCCAAGATGCGTATCCCGTTTGCGGCAAATTCTGGGCAATAATAGAAAAGTTCCCAATGAGAATAAAAACGGCCTTCTGGATGAATTACATGATGCAATATTTGGTTTTTACTGACAATATCCATATTTTAAAAATCATTTCTTTAAACTGTAAATCAATCTGTATATAAGGAAATGTTTTATTTTACTTCGGTAGTCTAGACGATTCTTTGCAAGCGTCCCTACCGAATACTCAGGTTTAGATCTCGGCTGCGGTAATTTGTGCAACAACTGATGAGTGCTCAATAAACACGAAACCGGTCAATCAGATGAATTTAATTTGTTTTCTTATGCAATTTCTTGGTTAGACTGCAATTACAAAATCAAATCAAACTCTTTTTCTTTATTTACTATATCATTAAAAAGAGGACGAACTTGGAAAAAAAGTTCCTGCTTTACAAATAATCGTATCAATGTAATTATCCACCATTTTTCTCTGTGCGGTGCCTTGCGTCACAGACAAGGTTTGACTAATGTTTGGATATCTAAATTGTTCCGTAGAATGCGTTTTGGATTTGAATATTCGTTAAATACTCATTGGAGACCTTCTGAGATTTGACGGGCAAAAGTAAATTAGGAAAACCGCAAGAAAGTGAATCTGCGAGAAATAAATTCTTATATATTGACTCGGTCATTTTAATGGATAACTAAGTTGGTTTCAGAATTATTATTTTCTTTCATTTCATTTGTCAAATGTATTTTTGTCAAAGTTATTTTATTTTTTATAAAGTTGAATACGTTTTGTTCAAAAAATGTTAAACCAGTCGTTTGATTACGGCATTACAGAGGTAAGTTTTTTCAGGATAGTCTTTCTTAAATATCTGTTTGCTTTGCACGAATATATGCAAAAAGTTAAACATTTTTTATGTTTATGAAAATTTCCATTATGTTTGTAAACAGCGTGTAAGTCAACTTGGGAAAACTTCGTCAAAAAATATGACGGGCACAAAACTCTGGGAACTATTCACTTCAGATGACGGTGAGTATTTTCATCTTTTCATTAAAAAATGTTTCCTTATTTGTCCTTCAAATGCATTTACGCCTGCAATAACGCGGTTTCAGATTTTTTATTAAGTTATTTTAAAATATTTCATAGATTGTATTGTTCTTTACCGAAACAATTATAGGGTAATTTTTAGCCAGTGTACAGCTTTGAAACATTTCAAAATTATTTTTTTGTGCTTGATACTCTTAAATATGAGTACTAAGTTTTTGGTTTTAAATTAATTTCTATTATCTGGACTATCTAATAACTGGAAGTACCCAGACGTGTGATCATTCACTTAATTTAACTAGCGCAGACCATCATCTATTTAGGCTTAAATTCAATGGAAAAATGTTTTCAATGTTTTGGAAAAATCTCACTATTTGACATGATTCTGCGCTATCTAATCTAGAACATCATTATTCTAACATAAATAGTTGGCTAATTTTTAAAACGAGTATTTTTTCTTCTGCATTTAAGTTCTGATTTTGCAGTTATCGAGTTTGTTGTGTACTCTGTGAACAAATTTAACAGTCAAAATAAATATGCATGACTTAGTTTGGTTTGATAAATTTGATGCAATGCAATGTGTATTTGACAAATATTTTGATTTTGGGAGTGAAATTCGACCTCATTAATTTTGTTGTTCTAGACTAATCTATTTAGTCCAAAAATAGACAAATACATGGATAAATTTAAATAGCAGAAGCATGCATGTCAACATTTTTTTGATTTCAAATATGAACTCCTGCAACCATCCTAATTAATGTTTTTTTTGCGTATACACACACACACACACACATATATATATATATATATATATATATATATATATATATATATATATATATATATATATGATTATAGAGAAGGTGGGTGTGACTTTATAATAAATGTAATTGAGCCGTAACGAAGAACTAATGTTTATCAAAATCGGAAAAGTGTTACAATATTTTCAAGATTTTTGGTTAAACGTGTAATGTCTTGAATTTGTTACATTCCAAAAATGAGCTTAAGGGATAACGGTGTGTTTTTGTTTTTTTATTATGGTACCAAATTTGTACATGATATAGTTTAAGGTAGGCGAAATTCTGTTTGTGGGTCCTGTCTTCATCTATTGAACGAATGTTATAGATTTTTATTAAAATAAAATTCTCTGTTTCTGAATTTTCGTAGACAAATCTTATATTCGTATTACAAAGTAATTAGTGCTTTCGGCAGTTACTTGAATTAATAGAATCATTAACATTGCAAACTTACAAATGTGATCATTAGATATGGCCTTTAAATTTTTGCGAAATGAAGCATCAGTCGTAAGTTAGCAACTTATAAACCACTATGGATTAACAAACAGCAGATTGACTTATGCTAGCCGAAAAAGCATGTTCCAACATTGAGTTTGCATTGGAATTCGATGAGAGCAAATGTTTGGACGTTGTCTTATTTCACACTCTCTCAGTTTTAATTATCGACTTTTTTCCTTCAGAAAATATCTAAATATATCTTTTAATCGATATTTGAGAAAAAGGAAACTTATATCGCGTATCTTAGTGATTAATTCTTATCTTTGCACATATGAATAGTACTAATCATTTCGAAAATAATTGCATAAAATATTCTCCTTTTTTTTAACTTTTATTTTCACTAAATATAACGCAATAAAAATCACATCACGTGTAATAATAATATTGAAAGGATTTTTATTTCAAAATATGAAATAAATGTGGGTTGGAGAAAAGCCAAATATGACTTGGTAAGAAGCTAAAAATGCTCTATGGTAATGCGTGAGTACGACCAACTTTTTCTAATGTATAAAGGCAAAGACAATATAAATGACCTTCAAATAGGGAAGCCTGTTCGCACAGATTGCTTTTATTGTGATGACAAATCGTTGTGCATACCGCGTACTATTTTTCCACCGTTATCGGCTAATTTATACATTTACACGTGACATAAATCTTATTTTGTACATGACATGTTTATACGTGCATCATACGCAGTAAATTCCATCTTTTGCTGCATCTGCTATCTGGGATTGCTGAGAGCTACAATTTCAATGTAATACAAAATTGAATACAGCTTGCAAAAGGATTTCATTGTTCTTTTGCAAAGAAGATTAAAATTTAAAATCATTATTACAAAAGAGCACATCCTCATACCCTGGAATTTATTTCTCAGAATCGACTGGTGTGAAGAGAATGAGCATTAAAGCGTTTTTTAAAGCTTTCTATTTTTGTAAAAGAAATTCGTCGCTTGTGAATTTTGTGTTTTTATACATTTTACTATGGAAACTTAGAAGCAATTACGATATAACCATCTGTCTGATTCTAATAGGTTTGGTTATGATTCGTCAAATTACAAACGTACGTTCTTTCGTAAAAAAAGTTATGAGTAGTTGGAGAAGGTATTCAAGAGAAGCTGGTTTTTCGTCATATTTTAATAAGGTGCCTTCTTTAAACAAGAGAAATAAAAACAGCTAAACATTGTACAAACTAACGCTCATCCGCATTTGCAAAAAGAGAAAAAATTGGTCAAAGGCAACGAAAAAACCTTTGTGTAAATTGTGCAGCGTAGAAAATTGTTCATTTTGCTGACTGAATTATTATATCACGTGAAAAATTTAACAGGATTAATCACCATGGACCACGATAACTATTTATTTGAAGTTGGTTATATTTTTGTCTTCAATTACTGATCCGACGGAAAAGACCGACAATGTCGAACTAACAAAAGTATACTTTAACAAGGCCACAACAATTAATCATTAGTTATTGCAAATACAACGGCAAAAAAGTAATTTGGGCACAGCACTTTAACTTTATGCCGTTATAAATGCGAGCAAATCAGGTACTCTTTTGAGATAAAGTGTGCTAATGGAATCATACTATAGCATCTATTAGGCAAATGGAAAACAAATATGTTAGTACTTGTAAGAAACCATTTATTCGAGTGGTGTTTGGAAGATTCTTTTGCATTTGCTGAGAAAACAGAAAACTTCATATCAGGACATATAATATTAATTTTCCTTATTGTTTTAATAGCTATTTTGTTTCATTGCGTAAAATTTCTATAATTAAGAGCTATCTCCGATATTTTAAACATAGTTGCAAACCTATTGATGTCTTGAAACAAGTTGTTAACAGTTGCATTGCAAATTGGACACAATTGATATTAACTGAATTATTAGTGAGGTTAATCAATGAAACCCAATAATGTTAGGTTGTGCTCTGCATTGTAGTTAGCTTAAGTTGACTTCAATTTTCCACCATCAAATCCACATCCTACCTGTCGTGAATGGAAAGTTTAATCGTTGTTATGCAACCAAATTCAGAAAAAATTAGATTCAGGCTTGCCGGAGCACATACAGATCTTCTGCACACAAATAAAGCGGCGTTAAAATTAAATCGATTGCAAAGCAAAACATGCCTGAGACTAACACAGTACATTGTAAATATTAATAAAAAGGGTGTTAGAACATGGTTCCAATTTGGCAATTTTGATAAAAAATATTATCCAGAATCGCGTAAACCAATTAGAATTTTTTCTTGCGCTGACATTACCGTATATACCCTTCGTTTGTTTGAGCTGTTACCTTATGAGAAATGTTTTATAAACTGAACTAATAGCTACTTTTAAATTTCGCTTGAGAAGCGACAAAATTATATTTAGAATAACCATCAATTCTTTCATTTGTTGAAATCAAGTTGGATGGCGATAAAAGCAGTAATCACTTTCAAATCAACCGTTCGTATGTATTAACAAGGCAACACTCAGTTGGAGGTCCATAAGCAATATTTAAATGACAGCTAACATCACTAGCGCAATCATTGATTTCAGACCAAATTGTTGTTGTGACAACTTAATGGATAACTATTATGCATGGCTTAAAACTATTACGCAGACCTTTACAGCGGCAGCTACAACTTATTACAAGTATTTACTATAATCATGGTACTTGCAAAAGTACTTGTATTTTGTCAGTACAAACTGAGAATTGTAGGAAAGGCAATTCATCCAGTAGACCGGGTTCGTCCTTGTTGGGAATGCATCACGTACTGGGCAGAATTTGCCGTAGACGGGGCTCGAACCTGGGCACGTTTGTCCGCGGCAAATTTTGGTCAGGCCGTGATGAGTTCCTAATAAGGACGAAACCGGGTCTACTGGATGAATTGCCTTTTCTACACTATATAATTATGAGTTTATACTGACAAAATATAAGTACTTAATGGTCCAGTTGTTTATATCAAGTTCGCAACTTTGATTATAGTAAATTTTATCACCACCCACGCAACCCATGTTTGTTCAATTATTACAAGTATAGCTTCCAATTTAAACTTTTACATGCGAATAACTCTGCAGAGAGCGTTATAAATTTTCTATAAATCGGGAGAAGTAAGGCTTTCTCATCCACACTGCTTTTCATTTTTTATAGCTAAAATCTGTTTTATGCAGGAACATGTATATATTAATATGTAGTAAACCTCGAAATATTTTAAGTGTTTTTGTATGAATTTGTAAATTATTTTTAAACATGCGAGTTTTGATTTAAAAATTGATCCTAAATTGTAAAATTTTAACTAGGCCATAATATTTTTTTCGATTCTAATGTAGTTGGTCTATTAATATTTTTACTTTGAAAATTAAAATTAAATACAATGAATTGATGCTAGTTGACTTAAAAAATAATATAACAAAAAGCACCAACAAAGGTGAAAATGATAACTAATTAGGATTTGTAACCAATGCTGCATAGCCCACACGGAAAAATATTGTCCAAAAAAGGGGTTATAGCTTTATGAACAGTTGACAAAACTACCTTTCGGCGCACAAATAAATCTTGCTCCCTAGCTTAATTTCATATTTAATATGTAAGGCAAAAACATTTATATTTGTAAATAATTTCCATTCGTTGCTCCGACGGCTTAGCAATTATTGTAAAAGTAGTATCTTTATTTATATAGCACTGCAAATTGGTCAGCCAGCACCGCCAACTCAACAACAACACCAGTTTACATAATAACACAATACAATACATCAGTAATTTAAAAAAAATCCTTATATAATCAAATAGCGAAGTTAGTTTTGATAAAATAATGTTAATAATATTATCTTGTTACATGGAAAAACAATCCTTGATTGGAGTAAACACCAATCCCATTTTATTTAATCATTTGTCGAACAACATAGTACGCGTGACTGGCGGTAGTTTTGCAATGTTGCACGAAGACTGGTTAAATGCAATGTTTGCTTCAAGCCCACAAACTTGATTTAAATAATCTTAATATTACTGATTTATAGCTATTACAGCAGCGAACCACAGAAACTCGTTCAGAGTAAAGTCGTCGCCCTTGATTAAACATTTATCTTGATAATGCTTCACTAAGATGTTTCAAGTTATATTTGAAATATATCTTTAGATGCATCGTGTATTGGCTTCATATGGCACATTTCTTATTCGTTTTCGCTAGATTAAGGAAATTTTATTATTTGTATGCAGTGTCGAGTCAAATATATTAGGACTGCAATGCTGATAATACTTTTCTCTCAACTTTTCTTGAAATATTTTTATTTAACATATGATAAAACGATATGAAGAAGATGAAGAAAATGTAAGGAAATATATTTTTAGAAACATATCATTTAGCGAAAGAATTGATTAAAATAAGAATTAAAAATACGTGATGTCATTTATATATATATATATATATATATATATATATATATATATATATATATATAAACACCTAGCCTAAATATTTAAAGTTTCATCAACATGACATATATATATATATATATATATATATATATATATATATGATGAAAGCTGCTAAAGTTCAATTTACGTGACTACATAAAAATTTCAGTTTAGACATTTCCACTCGAATACAGAGTTTGCACTGCTACTAGAGCTGAAAGCCGCAGTTGTGAAATCTACCAGCTTTGACCAGGATATTATTAATTATACGATAACCTGAATTATTATTGTTGGTTACAAAATTTCAACTACTTTTCCAGCGTGTCTATTCTGTTTCAGCTACGAAGACGATATATATCTCAATTTTTGACGTCATCTAATAACCAAGAAAATAATTTCGAGACCTTTCTCAGCTATGATGTCAGAGATTGTTCAGATTTTGTCCGTTTCGTCAAACGCTTGATCAGTTTTTTCTAAAAATTATTGATGGGCAACTCTATCATCTTGTCTTTCTGTCTTATTGAATGTCACTTTGGAAAAAAATTAATTTTGAATGTGTATATGCGCTTGTGTATTTGTTCGTGCTTGTTTGTGTGTGTGTGGACTGTTATTTGTTACTTCAAATCTTTTAATCCACTCCAACATGCGTTCATCTGACAAATTTGTCATTTTATCGATTCATATTGGAATAAACGTCTATATTATAAAATAACCGTGGGCTTTAATGTTAATGCATTTTTTCGTTGTTGGTTTAACTCTCAATGCAAGCATACTTTCTATGACAGACATCCATCTCGTAAACTGTGGCTTTGCTTTGATCAAGTATTTCATCAGTGATGAGAATTTTTCGTGAGACTTAAACCAGAGCCACATTTATTTAAACACTGCTAATTAACACGATGATTACAATTAACTGCATTCAATTTGCTACGAGTGTCGTCGTGAGTTTCATAAAATTCTTGCTGAATTTCGACCTGGCCTTCCATATTGTATGCAACTATTTCTTTTGAACTTGTGTACGGGTATTTATATCAATCCTATAAAATAGAAGTATGGAACAGAGAAAAATTTTTGGGATTGGGTGCAATCACTCTTCCTACGGCGAGGAAGCTTATTGGCAAAAGAGTTACTTTAGAAAAACATATAACACTAAGTTCCAACTAGGTTGAGGTAATGTGTCTGCTGTTCAGATGTCTTTTTAATTTCTCTGTACTGAAATGACAAAAATATGGCATCCTGATTATCTCTTGGATTTGGACTATGGCTGCACGTTTTCATGGTTAGACACACGTTCAATTTAACTGTCATTGTAGCATAAAGTCTATCGCCCAACCTTTTTAGTAAATCAAATGCATTGGATCTGTAAATAAGTATTTGACTACAGATTTTATTTATTCCGATAATGGCTCAATAATTAACGTTTTGTTGTCCATATTTGTCTGACCTTATTCTTTTGAAAATTGTATATTTGTCAAGTATGTATTAGGTGTTGCGAACCTTGTAACAAATTAGTTCAGTTGTGACCAGAAGGATAAACAAAGGCAGCATGAACGGAAAGTATAATCTCATGCGCATTCATTTCGTGCTACTTTCGACTCATAAATAGGAGCCGGTATTACGCCCCTTAACCACTATATATTTGGGTGAAGAATGCGGCATAATAGAACGGTACAATCTCCTAGACGAATGTGTAAGCCTGCAGTAGTGAAGCTAACATCATATAAAGTCTACGAAAATGCGACTTCAACGCTAACTCACACTATATAATATATATACCGAGTCAGTAAAGGATACTAACACTATGGATATTGTGGTAGTAACCGATACCAACATTATTGTACCGAACAAATACAAAATTTTGGATTAGTTAAAAACACTCTTCCTACGGCGAGGAAGCTTATTGGCAAAATATTTACTTTGAAAAAACATATAATACTAAGTTCCAAATGAGTTGGGATATGTGTCTGCTGTTCAGATGTCTTTTTAACTTCCCCTTACTGAAATGACAAAAATGTGGCATCCTAATTATCTCTTAGATTTGAATTATGGTTGCACGTTTGCATGAGTAGACACACGTTCAATTTAACTGTGATTGTTGCATAAAGTCTATCGCCCAACTATTTTAGTAAATCAACTTCATTGGATCTGCAGTTGACTATTTGACTACACCTTTTATTTATTCCTATAATAGCTCAATAATTTACGTTTTGTTGTCCATATTTGTCTGTCTTAATTCTTTTGAAAATTCTACATTTGTCTTTGGTTTATCATGTTTGTTAGGTTATTAGTGGTTTTGATCAAAATAAATAATTTAGAATTATAATTATAAATTTGCTGTTATTTGATATATTTCATATAATTCAAACTTATATGTACCTCTTATTGGACTCACTAAACAAGACATCATTTTAATCAAGGCGTTAGCCTGTCTTTCTTTTTCAAATTAGTTTTATTTGAGCTATGCAGTGTGAAAGAGAACATTGATTATATACTAATAATCTTCTTGACGAAGATTTTAAATAAACAACTATCTATAAAATATATAAATTTATCGAGTCACTTATTCGGTCGGCATATTGTTCGTAGCCCATTGCCTTTATAAGTTTTGATATTGAAGAAATATCTCAATGCATGTCTTGGTAGCACAATCTGGATGCTGAAATATATTCTTCATCGAAATAAGACAAGTTGTAGCCAATTGAATCAAACATCACGCTAGGTTTATAAATTAAAATAGGATAAATTTTCAATTCCGTTCCTCATAATGCAATTTATTTTCGAGTGCCGTTTATGTCTAACAGTGTTTAAAATTAAGTAAAATTTATTCTTAATATAAAAAAATAATCGGATTCCTTACAATATCTAATTCCTTATCATAGCCTTAAATCACTATCTATGACTGATGGTAAATAACACTTGTTTGTGCTTTTGTTTAAAAGTTTTTGATAAATTCTGCATGTGCACAAAAGTTTGAGGATTGACAGTTCTCTGATTTTAGACAAGGTCATTGCAAGTGTACAATTGTTTGTGTTTTGGAAACAATATTTGTTGCCGTCTTAACACGTAAATTGAATTGAATGACATTTTTCTGTAAATCACCTTCTAAATAACATTGCAATTGCCTATTTAAAGGACATTATTAACGACATCATAAATGTTTCTAATATCGATTATATTGAACCACGAAAATGTTTATAAATTAGATCGAAATGACAATAATAATATTGACAAAAATAATATTAATAATAATAATAATAATAATAATAATAATAAAAAAAAAATTAATGATTATACTACTACTATGTTTTATTATTCGTTTGAATAATGATATTTCAAATGAATTTTGGTAAATAACATCGGTTAACTGAATGTCTATTCTAAAATAAATAAATCAAATTTTAGACAGGAATTTCCGACATGACATCGGCAAATCTAGCCTGTCGTGCAAGTAATGTTAGCATTGACATTTTCGGTTATAGTAGTACTCCGCTCAACTAACAAATGTGAAGCCTTCGGATCCGTTGTACTGCGCAGTTTACATTTAAGGCTAAAAGTATTCATTTAGAAAATAAAAGCAACCCTGTCAGACGCCAAGGACAAGTTTTACTCCTGAAGGCAACTTTCTTACTGCCCCCATCAAATTGAATGCTCCAGTCGGGCGATACTTGTCAGCCTAGATTTGCAGGTTATCTAAGTTAATGCCAGCTCGGTATCTAAATCATCTCTCCCCTTTATGATTGGGTGACGTACTGTCCTTGTACAGCTTACGCATAACCATACATATTTTTATAATTATGTTGTATTAAATGATTCGTCTTGTAATGCTGATATGTTCGGTCTTTTGATGATGGTGGTACGGATTGGGGATTACAAAAGATACTATTTTTAAAAGCAAACTGTATGGTTTGCGATGGAGTTGGCATACTAGTCACTAATGATTGCTATAATGTTCACGGGTATTGACAAAAATTATGGGGATATTGCAAATGATGAGACTTGACATTGTTACTCTTACATTCGATTTATTTATTCACAGCTGATTAAAGACGGAAACTCGATAAGATTATATAGGACTCCGGTAATATGATTGATCTCAATTATTTTGTCACTGGAAGTAGTAGAAGTACTGGAATACATTCGGATGATACAGATATTGTTATAAATATGATTCAGTTTTAAGATTAAAACGTCAATTGGAATAACTAGCTGTTTACGCTAATGCCAAATATGTCCAGAATAAATATAAATTATTCGCAAGTAATTCTAAAATTGATTCATATATATATATATATATATATATATATATATATATATATATATAAAACGTACTCCGTGGAATAAAAATTTGTTATTCCATGGGTACGTTATTTATTCTTACATTTTAAAAATGGTGAAAATAGAAACGATCATATATATATATATATATATATATATATATATATATATATAAATTGAATCAATGTGTGATTATATAAATTTTATTAGTTTCACAGCAACAATACATTAAGAATCAAAGGCAATTCATCCAACAGATCGACTCGTCCGTATTTGGAGCTCCTCAAGTACTGTCCAGAATTATTCGCGGTTGGGACTCGAAACAGGACACATTTGTTTCACAGTCCGCGATTAAGCCGTAGTATAATACACGCCAATTTAAGTTGTATACCAACCTATTTTTTGGATTGCATATCCATCATGTGAAACCTATTTGGAAGGTCATGTTGTCAATATGAACTGAACATTGCAATACGAAGCAAAACAATTTATCCGGTAAATCGAGTTCGCCTTTATTAGGAACATTTCGGTTTAACGGTTGATTTTCTTTCGCTTCGTGATGCAGTTTTAAGTTGTCACTGACATTCTATACTTAATCAATCTCCTGCCATTAGACATCAAATCAATATAACTTCCACAATTGGCATGGTGTCTGTTGTATAATGATAGGTCGAAGGTAGCTAGTTAGAACTTAAACGATTCTATGCACCAAACGAAACGGCTGACCAGCAAATATAAGTTGCTATATGCCAAAAAACTGCGTGTAACATGCAGCACGGGTAGCGCATTGGATAGAGTCACAGACTGTGAAGAAAATGTGCCCAGGTTCGAGTCGTGTCCACGACAAATTCTGAATGATATTGGAGGAACCACATTGAAGACGAAAGCGGTCGACAGGATGAATTTCTTTTGCTTCCAGATACAGTTTAGTATTTGTAATGACAAAATATATGCATATATGCATAACTTTTGTAAATATTTGATCAAGAAGAAAGAAACCGTGCATCTAATAATATAAAAGTTATTCGGTATTAAATAATTGCGTATTATTTCAAATTTCTTAAAGCGTGGCAAAATGAAAAAATTAAAATTAAGACAATATTTTGTATATTTTCGGCATTATTGTTTTGGTAAATGTAATTATTATTATGAAAAAGCTATAATATTTCAGGCATTTTGTGATATTTTCTTTAAATTCTACATATACAAGTCACCATTATTCTCACTGGATAAAATTTTATCATTCGCTATTTTGTTTATTTACCCTCGCTTCCGAATTAACGTGAAAAGTACACCTTTATAAATTAGTTTGTCTACGCATCTGCTAAAGCCATTATTTCGCCATTTCATGTCTGGAGCGTTAGCTTATTGATGCTAAAGATGTTGTTTTACACACACACACACACACACACACACACACATATATATATATATATATATATAGGTAGGTAAAAAAAGTTACTTTTGGGGATATTTATAATATTTGTCTTGGTCAAGTTTACATGCCCGTGAGATTGCTTAAATGTTCATACAATCTCGAAATCCAATTCTGTGCTTGCGTAAACAAAAACGTAAACTGTGCAGGTTGGCAGCAAATTTGGACAAAACAAATTTGTAGTGAAATGTTTCCCACATACTAATTTAGCAAAATAATTTAGCAACTGTATGTTTTAAAACGTTATGGTGACCATGATTCGGAATCATTCTATGCACAGTTTTTTGCCAGAAAATAGGAAAAATCAATGGCATTTTGAGAAACAATACGAGAATTATTTTGAAATTTGACGTTATTTTTTCTTTTTTTGCCTATATTCGGGATTCCATTTTGAACATTAAAAACGCGTTTCAAGTAAAATGTTGCACGTGGTCTTCGAATAACTTGACATTTAACTGTTTTACGTTAACGGAGGTTAGATTCGCGTAATTCATTAATACAGATTGTTAACCTGCTGAATCCAATATTCTTTTAAGTTCAATTTTTTAAGAAACTTAGTACTTATTCCAGTTAATAAGAGGACTTGTATCTCAAGACAGTAACCATAATTGTCTCGGTTATGGAAACAGTAAATTAAGTTTAGATTTCAGATTCAGTATAACCACTGATCTCAAATTAAAAAAGTTTACTCCACAGCAAAACTGTCGTTTGTCACACGTCATGACGCTTTTCGACACTCCGAAATCAGTACTTCAGCGTGAATTTTGGACAATCCAAAATGTATATTTCACATTATGGATACCAGATAAGTAAATTTCTGTCATGTTATGCACACCTGCATTTTACTTCAGTGAAATGAATTCTTTCCAAATTCTTTTCAGATTTACTGATGTTTTCCTGCACTGCACATTACATTCATTGTTTTCCAGATAAGCTGTCCCAGTATGAAAGTTAGTCCGTATACCTAAGCCTGGTAGGGTTTTAACTAGAAAACTTTACAGTTCTTTGTTTCTAAAATATACATTTATGCAGTGAACAATTCTTCGAAACTGTGTGATCTGGTTGTTTTTTGGCATGATGATGCTAATCATTATTGTCTAATTAAAAGCATGATAAAAATATAGAATTGTAATGATTACATTACAGAATGAATGTTCTCTGTTTCAATTTATGATTCCCGCTAACTTGTAAAACCGAATTGAGTCCGGGAACTAAAACGATCCAACGGAGATAAAAGAATTCTTTGTGCGTGGCTTTACAATTCGCCATAGGCATCGTTGCAGCTTTCAGTTCTGCCAATCATCTATATTCTGGAGTGTCCGTAAATACAAGACTGATTGATAGTTTTATGTCCACAAAAAAATTTTAATCTCATTAATCGAATGAAAATCAACGTAAAAAATGCATACGATATTTTGCTGTTATTTGGATGATACACAAATATAAAACAGTTACGTTAACAGTTTCCTCGAAATTCATTAGTGTAAAAAACAACTCAGATAATTATCTACAGTCCATGCGCGGATTTAAAGGTGTGTAGCATTTGATGTTATAACGTTGACTGTGATTCCGGTGGGGAGGTTTTCAAGCAAGTGACTGTTTCTCGGTGCATAAGTGATTCAAGACATATTGCTAATCTTTGTTGCCAATGATGAGATGTTTAATATGGACGAAACTATGGCCTAATGTATGGACATCTTTTTTGCTTCAACATTTTTCAAAACAGGTTCTATTAACAGTATTGTTGTACAGTTACTGATTTTCTCGCATTAATACTTTGCATAAAGATGGAACACAGCCAAAGACATTAATTTGTACATTGTAAACTAAACTAACCTAATTAATTAAAATATTCTATTTAATGACGTATAGGGTATAACTTTTCAGGTTCTTCCTAATGAATTAGGTTCCGGCCCAAATAACACTGTGTATAAACTGTAGAAACCTACTATATTTCCAATGGCGTAAGAGTACATCAGTTGACTACTCAGCAGTGTGTCATTGGTCTGTATTTTCCAGGGCGTTTTGCCTAATGCTGAACAAGTGCCAATAATAACGATATTGATTCAGTAAATGCATAGAGTTTTAAATGACGTTCTTTAAAGCAGTAGCAGTCTTAACAATAGCTGTAGACATGTAGTTGAGTTTGTCAGCCTGTAAAGATTTGTCAACAAGGGAAGTAATAATCTGTAAATTTCAAGCGCCTCAAAAGTTAAATTAGCGTTTGCTTGACAATACAGCGTTTCCACTGGTTTTGATAACATGATGACAAACTTTATTTACTTCAAGCAAATTGTGATCTACGCAAAATAAATTAATTTCTCCTTAAGCATGCTTTAAAGGGAATTTCGTCAAATTATCTTCTTCACTATAGCTGTTTTGTTTGACTCATGAGTCTTAAATATTAGTTTGAAATAAAAATTGAACTGAAGGCTTGTGATGCTTTCTGTTGGCGATCGGTTGTCTAGCTGCAGCGAAGTTTCAATTTTGGCAAATAGGATATTTATCCTAATTATCGTCAAGTTAATACAACCTTATGAATAACGGTAAAGTTTGATTAAGTAAATAATACTCATTATCCACTGACACGTTTGTGCGCAGCATTAAACTTTTATAACTTTTCCAACACGTCTACTGCCCTTTGGTTTATTTTGCAAGATATTCAACACGAAATTGCGTTGTTAACCCGAATGTTTGGAATAAGTTTGCGCAAACATTTTAGAGCCAATGTCTTGGTTTATGTTTTGTACTTAAAAGTGATTTTGGATATTGTAAGAGTCAAGCCTATAGCGGCCGCACGATTGAATTTGCCTGCGAGAGCACATTTTTACAGAACAATAGGTGTAATTTAATGATCGTCACGTATTCTATTAGTCTGATCAGTGTAAACCAGGCATTACATAAGTTAGTAAATGCAATTCATCGACTAGCTTGGTTTCAGCCGAATTAGCCAATTTTCATTTGTTTGCCGGAATTGCCCCATCCGAGCCTCGAAACAGTTCACGTTTTATTTATTGTCTTGTAACTCATCCACCGCGACATTGAAGCCGCGCAATTCAAACAAATTTTAGTTATGTAGAAAATAATGTTTTCTGGTCAGTCTTTTATTTACGTAGAGCTTATTTTAATTCGCTTTCGACCTCTACGATCTGTCATTATAGGCCGAACACCATGTTCCAAAGGTAAGTGAATTTAAGTTAAATTATTAAATCATTTTCATGATGGGCGAATTGAAACACTGAAGCAAATTTTCCTCAGTTTGATATCGATAAATTCTGGCAAGTACTTGATGAGTACCCAATAAGGTCGAAACCGGTCAACTACATTTGGTACTTTTTAGTAGATAATGACAAAATATATATAATAGAAATCCTACCGTAATACCTAATTGGACATCCCTTCCCAAATGTGCCGTGTCTTATGTAGAAAAGAAAAATCGGAAATGGCCAATCGAACTTTGGTTCAGAAGCGAAAGCAGATAGGCTTATTCTAAAGAAAAGAAATTTAAAAATATTATTTGATATGTAACTTGAACTTGCATGTAGCACGCGCCTTAGTTTGCGTAGTGGAAGTATTGAAACATTTTGTAGAAAATATGCCTCTGCTCGAGCTCCTATTACGGCAATTCTACCAAGTACTACCTGAGTGCTAAACAAGGACGAAACCGGTTTAATTGATGAATTACATTTGCTAAAGAACATTATTCCATACCATTGATTCGTCCATTGGAGTATAGCATAATCGCCTAAAAATTTACGAGTTAGGCTTTCACTGACTGACAGCCGATAGCCTTAAACTGTATGTAGTCAATACCTTAAGGAGGCAGAAATTACAAAATTTGCATCATGGTTATCTTTGTCAATGTTTGTTTTTTGAAAGATCGTGCAAATTCGCGTCCAAATATACTGGTTGATTAGATTCCTATTTCTCATAAATATTCGTTTGTGGAGTCTTCATTATAAGGATAAAACTAAATTAGTCTACAAAAATTTATCGTCTGTGGTATGGACGTTTTATATGGAGTAGTCAAGATTTATCAGTTGACATAGAGGAATAAATTATACTGCCATCACCAGATCAGTACATATTCGCTGCCAATTTATAGAGTTTTTTTGAGTAAATTTTGAGATAATCAATCGAAATACCAACCTGTTCATTTTGTTTCATTGATCTGTTCGCATAATTATGTTCGACAGCCTTAAATCGACTGTAACAATTAAAAATTTTGTATTTTTTTAAGGTTCTTCTTGAATTTAGCGGTTTTTTTCCAGAACCTATCCTCGTGCAATTGACTATAAACCAGGTTGCTTTTTCAGTATGATTGAACAATATCTGCATTCTAGGTATCAATAACTCGTGTTTATTAGATTTATTTTACCTCATGTCTAGTTTCCAAAGACTTCTATCTGAACTTCTAAGAACCGTGTCAAATTATGAACATTTATTGAGCAACAAAGTAACCAACATACCTGTGCTACAAGAATATATTTATCTCGCAGATTAAATTCAATGGTCAATCGTTATCAAAATATAATCAGAAAGAATACGATTAGTTTTTAAACTATAATGTTTGTGCTATCTTCCATGGCGAGATGTTTTACATTTGCTGTGAATTATGGGCTCAATGATATTTTTTTATAATTAAATTCTCTACTTAACTGTCGGATTTATAATGAACCGAGTCGGCTCATTTCGCTCCAATTCACATTTTATCTAAATATGATTAACCTTTGGATTATTGTGCATTTAATCAATCCGTCATCACGCGGGAGGAGATAAAAGTTCCTCCAGTTAATTTTGCGTTTTAGATAAGTACCAATTTCATTTTATTTAACCATTCGCATAACACAAATGAAATACCGACTAAATTAACGCTACTGATGAGTCGTCAGTAAGCACGAAACGAATGTGCATGAGATTATACTTTCCGTTTATGCTGCCTTTGGTTTATCCTTCTGGTCACAACTGAACTAATTTGTTACTAGGTTCGCAAAACCTAATACATACTTGCATATATATTAGATCTTCGCAACAAAACAGTATTTAACTGTAATATATTGAATTGAATGATGTCATGCTTACTGCGAAATGTGATAGCTGATATCGATGAAGGCCAGAGTGTATGGTTTAACTGGAGTAACAGGTGTTCGAAAATTGTTGTAGTTCTCAATTTGGATGAACTTTAGCATAAATTTATATCCATCAGGTTGGTATCATGTACGACTCGGAAACCATAGTTTTAGTATCCGCTACTCATCGATTTCAAAAAAGGTATCAGTTACTAACACAAAAGCCATAGTGTTAGTATCCTTTACAGACTCTGTATATATATTATATAGTGTGAGTTAGCATTGAAGTTGTATTGTCGTTGACTTTAGATTATGTTAGCTTCACTATTACAGGTTTACACATTCGTCTAGGAGATTGTACTGTCCTATTATTCCACATTCTTCTACCAAATATATAGTGGTTAAAGGGCGTAATACCGGCTCCTACTGATGCGTCGCCAGTAAGCACGAAACGAATGTGAATGAGATTATACATTCCGTTCATGCTAGCTTTGTTTTATCTTTCTGGTCACAACTGAACTAATTTGTTACTAGGTTCGCAAAACCTAATACATACTTGCATAAATTAACGCTGGTTGGGCGGACCGTGATAACAATTACTCTTGCGAACTTGATAAAAACACCTGACCCATTATGTACATAAATTTGTCACTACCATCTCTTGCACGCACGGAGCATTGCAAATTTAATTTGTGGAAAATTAGAGATGCCTCGCTCACATGTATTTACCCCGCTTACAATTTACCTAACAATTTTTATGCACTCATAAATATAACATTTTTTGGGCATTCACAACATCGATATGAATAATATAATGAAGTAGGCATTCACTACGCGGGTGGTTTAAACAATTTTGGTAATTATTTTTAATAAAATAAGGTAATTATCTAACCCACTACCCGCGAAGATTGCTTCGTTGTATTACTTGTATAGATGTGAAAAATACTGCAGTGTGTTGCATGCGTGAACGCATTGAATGTATGCACCGGAACAATTTCATGCACACCGGAATATGACGGGAAGCCGTCACATTTCTGCTTTTCTATATATTATAGATACATTGTGGTTTGATCTTTTTCAGTCACTTTGCCGTCGTACTCTGATGATGACTATGTAATATCAAAATGTGTAAACTAAGATACTGTATTTGGTTCATAATTAATTTAAATCAGATAGAAATTCGACAAAAGCTTATATAATTAATATGTTGTCATCTAATTGCGATTATTAGTCAATAAAATCTTTTTCGAATTTGTCTTATTTTGATAAGGCAAATCATTGAGGTTCTAAATATGCCAATATTCTGGCATATGGAAGTCTCACTGCAGACGTCTATATTATCTCATTTCATTTTATGGTGGTAACATCAATGACAACAAAAAAGGACGTACTAAAAGAAAATTTGGCGCATAGCTTGGTCTTGCAACATACTAAAGCCTTAAGAATCCGAATAGAAATATTTACGCGCTTATAGATGGCGTAGGAAACATTTCTACTCTTGCGCTTGTTCTTCCTTCTTGTGTGAGGTTTCCAATTCCTGGTTATCTTCTTTGCTGATTTGCAAGAAAGCATTCCTGCCTTATTTATATCTGGTAACTCCGTGAAAAGGGTCGTGAAGGCAAAGTATATATATATATATATATATATATATATATATATATATCTGTAACTCGTGAAAGGGCTCTTGAAGGCAATATATATATATATATATATATATATATATATATATATATATATATTGAATTTATAGTTCTCTTTGTTGAAACGAAGTCATGCCACGAAAAATGTATTATTGTAACAAAATTGATAATATTTATAATATTATTTGGAAAAGTATGTTGTTCGCTTCAAACTTCTTCTGTTTGCATAAAATAGTAATACTTGATCATCTCTTCTCTCCTTTGAATGGTCATTAGTTGATTGTCATTTTATCGCTTTATTTTGTTTTCAAGATTTGATTAAAGCTTTTTGTCCCATAAGTGCCATTATTTTCCATGGGGTTCTGTTTAAAATGGAAAATATCAATGCCCTGTTTCTTTTCTTCAACTGTATACACCAAGCCGTAGTCATCGATTTCTTGAAAAATGATGCATTTCTTTACATTAAAGATTTTCTTTACTAGCGATGAAGAAATTTAACTAAAATATATGAATCATGCTGCAATTCTTCGAAAAATAGGCGGGATAATTAGTTATTTTGTCTGAAAAATTAAATTCAGTAAATCTTAACATCATCCACGCAATACATAATAAATTTATCAAAGATGAGGTAAATAAATTTTGATCGCACCGGAACACTATTTTGACAGTTTATAAATATGGGCGTATCCGATTCAATGTCTTGCAATACCTCAACGATAATTTTCACGCCAATTTGTTGGAAATTAAGTTAACCGCATTTATAATTGCGTTATTGTTTATAGTGAAACTGATTTACTGCCATTTTCGACCCCGCCCATGTAAGTGACAGATTTTTGCATTAAAGTTTGTGCTTTAAAGTCGATTGCCCGAGTATCGACAGGCAGAGGTTGGCACATGGATTTTTCAGTGGCAAAGCGAGCGCAACTTTACATCCATGGCCGGACCCATAGACAGTCTTCTCGACTTTGACACTATGGTTTTGATACAAGTGCCATCGCAGTAGGCTTCTCTAAGGCAGAATGACATGCAGCAACTTGCCAATAATTATAACTATTACTTTCTTCATTTAAGATAGTCAAAATGTCGTGTCCAAGTGCCTACAGCGCTTTACTGATTTTATGAAAAATACATCAGTAAGGCTCACAGCACGCACATAAAGCCCAGCAGTTACGTTACTGTAGAGCATAAGACAAAAATAATAACTGAAATGAAATTCTATTTTTTGAAATGAAATTTGTTAAAATGAGGTAAATTATTATAGCTATTTAGTGTTGTAAATACCTTGATATTGTTCAACATTTTTGAGATGATATTCAATTAAACCAAATGGTTATGTATCATTTAAATTCATCAAGTTGCTCTATTCATTTGTACATTGTGTATTGTACACCTGGTAACACATTAGTTAAAATAGGACCAGAAGGATATGCCTGTCAGCATGAACAAAATGAACAAACTTTTGCACTCTGGCATTTGGTGTTTACTAGCACTAAATCTAATGCCCACTATATATTTGGCCAAGAATTGTGGAAAAGTTGGACGGTACAATCTCCCATAAACTTGCGCATTCAAGTAGTAACAGGGTCGACAACTCATGAAGTCTTTCGTAATGCCACATCGTTTTTAAAACTATTCAGTTGTCAACAATCAGCTCCCATTTTAAATCGCGCAAATTAATACACCTTACTGAATTTGCAGCATGTACAATTTTTTTAATCCTGATTAATTTTAATAGTTTCAAATGAAAAAAATATTAGATTGATTGAATACTACTTTTTGTAATAAATTCCTGCATATTCTCATTTCTATTTGACACATGTACGCTTAATGATTCAATTAACTTAATTCGAATTTTCTGTTTTTAAATTTTGTCATGCTAGTGTTTTAGTTAAATTTCATCTTTCCAGTAAGTTGGTCTTAAGCTACAGCAACAACGATGTTCTACCTGAAGGCTAATAATATTTTGACATTCCACACAAACCGGTCCAAAGCTGTTATTCTTGGTAATTTTCATATGAAACACATTAGTGGTGATCATATCTTGTCAAATAAAAGTCCGAATTTCATTCATCATTCGTACTGAGGTCTTCCAGATAACTTTTCTTCTCTGTAAGAGGTCAATTCATAAGGTTTTTCATTGTTTCTTCATGATGCTTGAAGCTGTTTATACTCCATCTGTATAAAAATTGTACAATATTTTAACTATATATATGCATAATTATATCAAAATAATAACGGTACGAGCTAGCATTGCAGCCGATAGTAAATATATTTCATCAATTCGGTCGGATTTTCCTTCTTGCACTTCATCGAGTAAATGGCATAATTGACGCGGCCCATGTTAAAATAAAGCTGTATTTTATTGAGACTAGGTTCGCAGCAATTTTGGCAGATACTTAATTAGTTCTAAATATTGTAAAAACCAGTCTGGTGGAAAATTTGCGTTTCCCATTTTATGCTATGCAAATTGTGTACCGTCCTAGTATGCATAATCGAATCCTGCCACTTTACTTTTATATATAAATATATTGCTTGCATATCATGAGCAAATGTAATTCGTTTACTATTAAAAATTTCTTTTATCTCGAAGAAAGTCTGTATTGATATGTCAAACTGGGCTATTCCACAATCAATTCGAGCTATATATATATATATATATATATATATATATATATATATATATATATATTTGCTATCAATTTATCTTCTTTCAAATGTTTTACATATTTATTTTAATTCCATAATTTTTACCTACATCTGAATTGAAACTAGTCGTGTACATCTAGGACATCACGTTTAAAAGCTGGTTTATCATACTTTTCAGTTGTAAATGTCTACCATCAAAATATACTTTTGTCTATTCCATATGTATGCAGGTTGTCAGAAATGCTGCAATGTTAACACAGCTACCTTATGCCTTTGCAGGAAATCATAACAATGAGTGTTCTGTTGATAGAACGTTTGTACCCTTCTAGCGACCTTAATTAGCCTAAACAAACGCGACCTTTAACGAATTGGTTGTTTGTTTTTAAGCGTGCTTCTGTAAAATTAAAAAAAACAAATTTTATAACCGAATTGTTCGTATTGTATTTAGCCAAGCAGCAGATGTCCTCAGGTCAAAGAAAAAAGCAAGCACGCACATGCGATTGAGAGCAAAAATTTAATTAATGCAATCGTAGCTTACTATTTTGGGGGATTTCTACATCTTGCTCATATTTGTATTGTCGAGTTGGAAAACACTGTTTTATTACTGGAAAACCCATTTCACTTGATTTAATAACCTGTTGTCTATTAAAATTAATATTTTTTAATTCACAATTTTAATGAGCATAATATTACGAATTTCTACGATATGAATCGTTGAATTTAACCGCAAAACTCTATATGCTTTTTAAGCATAGCCTTAAATGTTTATGCCGTATTGTTAATTCAGGCTTTTTGTTCTAAATATTAAATATTTGAATCCTTAAATTATGTTTTAAATTAATTTTAAGATGCCAGGATTATATATATATATATATATATATATATATATAAGTGACCTAATGCTTTTATAAAACTTACTTCATTTTCCACGGCAGTCCAATCATAATAAAGTTATGTGAGATAAAACATCAATTACTTATATTGAAAAAATATAATATCAATGTAATTAAGACGTTTCTCAATATACGAAGATTGGAAACAATCTACCCATTAATGTTCGCCTATTAATCCACGCAAAAGTTTGAATTAAAAATTTAAATCATCACGAGAATTGTATATCTTTTCAATTTTTGCAAATAGCCGTGTGAAAGATGTATACAAACATTTTTGAACAAATATGTTTTCTTGGGTATTAAATCTTAATGCCTTTTGGGTGATTTTGCTATAAGGAAATGAAACTACAATATTTATGATGAAGTGTACTATAATTTAATCGTTATTTTTGTTAAAAGTTCTTTTGCGGAAACTGCTACAACGAAGTTTTACTAACCTTATTCAAAATATATATTAATTTAAATCGCTCTGATAATAATATTGATTTATACAGGCATTTGGAACTATTAATATGCAATAAAGAAGCATAATAACTCAATATTCTGCAGATTATCTGCTCTCCTCAGAAAATGTCATAAACAGTTTTCAGTAAACCTTATTTTCTAACCATTTACCCGCGTAATGACGTTAACTTGTCAATGTCTGAATGTTAATTTAATGATAGAAATTGTTTCCCTATTTGTCGCAAATACAACCAGACGTGTGTTTTTCTCTATAAGGTTTCTATAATTGACCATGTTTAGTTGAAGTTTTTGGTATTCAGACGAGAGAAAGTCTGGCGGCGCGTACATTCTATCATATATCTATTTTATCAGTAGTATGCGAATTGGCTTATACCATTTGCTTGTTACCGACGCAATTTGGTTCTGTACAATATCGGTATAATGGAAAAGCAATGCAATATCTGTTAAGCACAAATTTTTCCCTTCAGAATAGCAAGTTCTTTTAGGACGAAGATTTAACCCAAGTGGAAAAGGAAATGCGTACAATTATTTATGCACGTGATTAACAAGTATTCTGGTTGCATATTGCTGTTAGCAAAGCACCAACATGGATATATATATTATGTTTAGCATGGCGTGCGTATTTTTTCATTTTATCGTTAATTATTCTAACTGCTTAATAATGTCATGTTGTACCTCTGTAGGTTCGATTATTAAAGAGCGCGGATTTTTTGTTTAGTTTACATTTGAATATATATATATATATATATATATATATATATATATATATATATATATATATATATATATATAAAACCCCTTCCGCAATACTTCAATTTAAAGTCATTTACTGAAGCGGCATAGTGCATATACTATTTAGAGGTATCAGTTTGAAGCTCAGTTTGAAAGTTGTGCTAAATTGGCTCCATCCAGAGGGAGGAATGGCCAAAGAGCATAAGTTAGTATGTTAGAATATAGTTCGAAACTTTGTTAGCGCAGTGGCTGCTTTGCAAGACTCTAAAACATATCTGCACAAGCTCGAGCCGTAGTGGCGGTAATTATGGTAAGTACCTGGTAAGTTTTATCACATTGAACTGGAATGCTTATCTAATAACTAGTGTTCAAATAATTAAAACTTTTATTTCCGAAAATAAAGAGTTAGAAAATTTGTTAAGTTTCCAAAGAATCTAGTCTATTTGATTTATGACACTGGGAACTTTATGCACCTTTCATTTAAACTGACGAAGAAAAAAATATATGGTTACGGCTCATATTTATTAAAAAATAATATGTTCATATGCTTCCTTGAAAATAAATTTTTCTCATATTATTCATGCTTTTATTGTGTCTAAATCTATTATTGGATAAATATGTTTTCTTAATTTAATTTTGAAATAAAAGTTGAAGCGCATCGCTATTCTAAAAGATTAACGACAGTCTTATGTATCTTTTCTCATATAAACTTCAAATTTAAGCTAGTTGAATTAACGATAAATTAAGTTACCTGATTTAATCATTAAAAGCTGAAAAAGAACTTATTTTAACCTATTTTCGGCATTCCTCGTCTAATAAGGTATGTTATTTACACCGTCTTTTATTTAATACGGTTATTACTGTCTTCAATACGTTATATAAATCTTTGTCTCTAAATCTTTCTTCTGTCGTATGCTAGGCTCGATAGTTGGGAGGATTACAACGGTGAAGATTTTGCTTGCTTGTGTTAAGATCAGTAGGATTTGTCTTAACATATATTTTATGGACAAAATTGGAAGTCGCGTATATTTATCACCAGGTCATTTTAAATTATAAGAACGGGATCGCATGGGTCTTGGAAAGCTCTACGCGAAACTGTTTAATTATGTTTCTTCTACTTTAACGTAATCTCCAGATCTTAATACCGACTGACGCTTGCTAGTTTGTATCGTTAACGCTATCATATGATCTGAAACGTTACTAAAGTGGTAGAATTATTTTTTAAGTGAAAAACCCATTATTACGTTCTAGTCAATTGTGTTGATCGTTGACATGAATTCCCGTGCTAGCAGTTGGCGACAATATCACCTGTGTACTCAAGTGTAGTTCTCTAAATCCTACTTTCAGTAGAATCATTTCTGCTTAAATTGAACCTCAAACTAGGTTGTGGAGTATCTTACTTATTAAGCTATTTAGCTCCAGATTCTCTCAGATCTTACCTAGTGGTTAATTAAGATCTTCTTTTGGGTATTTCTGTATGGATGTATTTTTCAAAAAAATCTGTTGTCGTAGTTGGAATGGCCTTTGCAGAACCGATTAAGTTTGTGGAAATTTGAATGAAAACTGTTGTACATACTTTGGGAACCCTCACAAAATTTTATTCATTTAACCGTATTTTTCATATAATTATATGCCTTGTCTCATATTTCCGGGTTTCTTTTATTCCTAGCTTCTTTTGCATTTTACTTTCTCTTAGTAAGCACAGTGTCGCCTACAAACATGTTTTAACAGTCATATCTTGCTAAAACATTTCTATAGATAGCTTTCTGTGATATGGATTGATCTTTATTTTAGTCACTTGCTCACGCCAACGTAATATATTTTACAAATTTTATTAGCATTTAAAGGTGTTTGATGAATTCAAAGGTCTTTAACTTGGTACATTATTTATAATAAATTCAAGATATATTGAGCGCAAACGCGATGTCCATTCTGCGTCCCGATTGCCTATATTTGTGGTTATAAAGAATTTTTAACTGTAAACAAATTTTCTCAATTTTTATTTTGTTTAATTGTATAGAGTTTGAATTCTCCTTACTCAGGAAAATAATTTATCATATTTTGAATTTCTCATCTAAATAAATTCAATTTCCTAACCGAGCTTTTTAAAAAGTTTTTTTTATTAAATTATTTCTGCTATTTAGAAACTGATGCTGATTAGAATGAAATGAGGTTTTAAAGATCACTTAGTCTGGTTCTAACGCTAACTATTCGTTCCTTTGTACACGAAAGAATGGAAATTGTTAACTATTGTTTGTGCGTGCTAAAGAATAAGTGTAACAAATCACCTATTGTGATCAGTAGGTCTAGTATGCCTTTAATTCATTGCGATTCCTTTACTCAAATCGTCAAGTTATTATCTGTTAATCACAGCTTCAATGATAGTCGAAGAAAAGTGTATTTACCATTAAAAAATTTGCGCTGTCGAATGATGCCTTGTCATTCAAAGCAAAATTAAAATCGCGGTACAAACATATTTATATTCTCAAATGTCCATACATGGATTTTCGACAAGTTGTATAAATGAAATGTTTGTACAAGCCAAACAGCCGTTTTTGTGCAACTTTAAATGGAATTAACATTTTTGTCCACGAATACATCTATAAATGATAGTGTAGTGCAAATCGATAAAAATGTCTTGCGCAAGGCAAAATTATTGATTTGCACTGCAGGAAACACAAGCAATGCTCATTGAATTTATTTTATTTACATAATAATTCGCATTGTCCATTTGTCATACCTGACATTACTTTTCTTGCTTCAAACAATTCATGTATAAAACGATCTCCGATTGCTCGGATTGTGTTAACAATTATACAAACTATGTTTTCGAACCTGATATAAACACCAATCACATTATATTGACATTTGTCAGTATATTTTAATTGATGTTTATTCATTTATAGCATTGTCATTTAATTATACATATATACAAAGGATATTATATCGGACAATTGGTCTATTACTTTGAAAAATCATGTTTACATTCATGAGGTAAATATCAATCATATTTTTTAACCAGTCGGTCGTACGTACTAGTTAGTTTGAAAATTGTAATAGTTATTATCAGAACACGAGTGTAAGCTAACTAACGACAATCAAGCCGCAATTTGTACATGTATAAGACAATGAAAATCACAATATTCGTTCTCAATAAAAGTAGTCCTATTTTCGTTATATGTGTTGGGTATATTTATTTTTTAACTATGAGAGCCACGGTTGTTATATTGCACAATAAACGATTCGTTTATTAGCATATTTCATGTTCAGCTATAACTGTTTATTAGGACAACTAGTCTACATTTATGCTGTAGTCTTGTTAATAGAATATGATTATCAACGGAAATATCCTACTTTTAATTAACATTAACGCTTAACGTTGTAGCAGTCTGCAGATATGTAGCGAAAGTTAGCTTTTTAACATTGTCATTTAACGAATATATTCAATGTAAAAGAAGGATAAAAAAGAAGGATTTATTGCAGAAATGTTGAGTATTTTAATAATTTTATTACATTAAAAAACAATTATAGAAAAGTTACAATTAAAAATTTGGTAAAAATATTTCCCTCCGATATTGTAGCTTGGAAAACAAATCTAGTAACTAAATTTGGTATCAGAACAGCGCAAAAACTAAATTTCATATTTACAAAATTGATGAAGCGAGAAATGGGCCATAAGTTCTAGCTTAGTTCATCTGGAGACTACAGTGGCCACTGAAATTACTACATTGCATTACGTATGTTGGTTGGGAAGGGTAATTTAGGTTAGACACTTCGAACTTAAAAAGTGCATTCTTTAATAAAAAATTCGAATCAGTATTCAAATACACAAAGAGCGTAAAGTTAATCGCGTTAATGTGGAAGAATTCTGATGTCGCTCTCGAAAGCTGTTCCAAAAATGAGGCATGATTTGAAGGCAAAATTCGAATTAGTTACAAACAAACAGGATATTAAGATGCGCATCGCTAACGATATAGTAAAATAGGGTCCGATAGAAGTAGATGCAACAACTTTATTGATTTTATTGTAAACAATTGCATGGTGTTCATCAGGACACATGCGACAATTGTTGACATATTTCGCCTATCGATTAGATATGCACCGGCATCAGTTAATTCCAAATACATTAAGGTTGTTAGAAAATGCGCTTTTATTAAGCATTCACAAACCATGTCATATTTACAAAAAAAATGTGTATAATTTAAAACGCATAGTAGGAAGCCCATTTCATACCTTCCGTCCTATTACCGGTAAACATAATATTATCATTACAATTAAGACAAGAAATAATCTGATGATATGACTCTATAAGAGTATGCAATGTTTAGTTGCTGACGTCTCCTGTGAAACGCCTTCTACATATAGCAGGTTATATAGAATCGGATCACAGGTCATATATCCAAAACAATTTTTCAACTCTGTACGAATAGGATAATAAAGTTTGTAAGGTCGGCAAATCGAAACATTTTAAAGTCTTAAAATTTCAATTATCTTTTATCGTTTAATTCCATTGATCTGCATACTAATCCACACTCTATCGAATGGTGTATTTCTCGTTCTCACCATTTAAGCATACGCTGTTTTTAAACTTATATGTATACCGCCTCTTTCGACAGGCCACTAAATGAGGACAATTCATGAGACTTATAGTTTATAACGGCATTTTTCATGTGACTTCCATTATATTTTATCGATCAGGAGCTGCCATGCGTGCCCACAACATGCTGTATCAAGTCAGACTAATCTGCCTTATTTGGAAGCCGTTCGTGATTTATAACGGTAGTTTCTCTTTAATAAGGGAATTTAAACGTGGTTACTTAGTTTTGATTTAATAGCTCTAGCTCTAGTCGATCCTCGTAGGAATGACACCGTCTAAATGCTTCTTTCTAAAAACATAACTGATAAAAAAAATTTACTGAGAAAAATTCGGAAGTTGCAACAGCTGAAGTAGTGGTGTACAGGCGCTATATCAAGAGGTAAAATGCATTATATTTGATATGCATTTTTGCGAGGACTTAAAAGGTTATGTGTATACTGAATATTAATCAAAGATTCTAAGCTATCACACTGACGGCTTCGTAGTTATAAAAGTCGATTAGCTTACAACGTCAAAACGGAGTTATATTGTTAAATAAATGTACAACATTTAAATACTGTTTGTTGCAGAGAACTAATATATGTGCAAGTATGTATTAGGTGTTGCGAACCTAGTAACAAATTAGTTCAGTTGTGACCAGAAGGATAAACCAAAGACAGCATGTACCGTCCTATTATCCCACATTCCTCACCCAAATATATAGTGGTTAAAGAGCGTAATACCGGCTCCTACTGATGAATCGCCAGTAAGCACGAAAAGAATGCTCAACATGTCGAGAAACGCGCGCCAATAAACAATTCTACTATGATCTTTATTTCAGTAGGAATGTTTCTAATATTTTTCTAATTTTTATTTATTTTATCTTCTTACCTTGATTTAACTTATTATTTCACTTCTACTTGAGTACTTGCCGTGACAGACTTCTGCAATTCGTTTTTATGGTGTTATCTTGTCACCTTCCTCAGCATAGTCTGAGGTGTGCAATCATTGTAGTGTATTATTTATCCGAGAAATCTTACAATAAATATCACTATTTTTACGATGCTACTATAATCATTTCTTTCAGTAGGACATTTTCTAAATTGCTTTTCTAACTATTATATATTTTACAGTTAAATACTGTTTTTTGCGAAGAACTAATATATATGCATGTACGTATTAGGTGTTGCGAACCTAGTAACAAATTAGTTCAGTTGTGACCAGAAGGATAAACCAAAGGCAGCATGAACGGAAAGTATAATCTCATGCACATTCGTTTCTGTGCTTACTACAATTATGAACTAATTTGTTACCAGGTTCGCAACACCCAATACGTAATTTGTATATATTAGTTCTTCTCAACAAGCAGTATTTAACTGTAATATATCAAAATGCTACCATCATGAAATGTGATAACTGATATCGATCAAGGCCAGAGTGTGTGGATTAACTGGAGTAACAGATGTTCAGAAATTGTTGTAAATCTCAATTTCGGTGAACTTTAGCATAAATTGATATCCATCAGGTTGGTATCATATACCGACTCGGAAACCATAGTGTTAGTACCATGTACCCTTTCGGTACAATAATGTTGGCATCGGTTACTAATTCTTATTAGCTATTCGGAATCGCTCTACATAATGCAACACATGGGTATAAAATTAAAAAAGCCCTGATACTTTATTCATTTATAACGTATTAAATCAATAAATAATGAAAAAATTAAATGCTGATCATATGCTGCACAAAATAGTCATTAATATGCCTATCTGTGCAACTACAACTGTATTAACTCATAATATTTTATTCACTAATATTTTTCTCATTAAATTAATAATTTAAAATGTTAAATACCTATTTTCTATCACTGATTAAACCAGATACACGGTCTAATAAAAGTGCATGTTGTTCGAATGCGCGCGAATTCATCGAACAAATAAAGTTAATTGAATTTACGCAGCATTTTCTAGGAGAATATTTGCCTCAAAGGCCATAACTTTTTGATATATAACAGTTAGATACTGATTGTGGCATATATGCAATTTTGAATTAGGTGTTGCGCACCTTGTAACAAATTAGTTCAATTATGACCAGAAGGATAAGTCAAAGACAGCATGAACGGAAAGTATAATCTCCTGCACATTCTTTTCGTGCCTACTGGCGACTCCTCATTAGGAGCCGGTATTGCGCCCTTTACACACAATACATTCGGGAAAGAAATGTGGGAAAATTGAATGGAACAATTTTTTATTTAAATCAAGTTTGCGAGCTTGAATTGAGCACCAATCACATTGTGTTTTACTAGTCGTCTAACAATATATAAAACTACCGCTAGTGCACGCACTGACTCGTTTCGACCTTCCATGATCATCATCAGATTAGGAAAGCAAACGGCCTAGTGAAGATCAATCCGCATTGCATGTATATAGGGAGCAAGATTAGATAAGCGGTTCTCACATTTAGTAGTCTCGCATACATTGTACTTGACTGGAAATACGGTACAAACTCTTAAACGAATATGTAAACCTGCTGGACAACGCGAATTCAAATTTAACTTACTCTATACTATATATATATATATATATATATATATATATATATATATATATATATATATATATATATATACCGAGTCTGTAGGATAACAACACTATCGTTATTGTATCAAGACTGTCCTATTTCCTCACATTCCTCACCAAAATATATGGTAGATAAAAGGTGTATTACCGTCTCCTGCTGATGAGTCTCCAGTAAGCACGAAACGAATGCGCACGAGATTATTCTTTCAGTTCATACTGTCCTTGATTTATCCTTCTGGTAATAATTGAACAATTTTTTTACGAGTTGCGCAACACTTAATATATAATACTATAACTTTTTATAGCAGCAGGCATTCTGAAGATTTTATTTTATGCGCATTCGCTATTTCGCATAAAAAATATTTCAATTTTAGTTGGCAATAGATACAAAATAAATGATCAAACCTGAAAAAATTATAAAACGGCTATTTGTTAAATTATATATTTGAGCAAAATTAATGACGACACATATTTGTCTTCAGCCTGTCGATTTTTTCTATTTTGGTCCTAATTACTTATTCCACTATGGTGGTATAACCTCGGTCAACCAAAGTCGCAACATTTCCACATGCATTTTTTATTTGCAATGACAATAACTAATTACCTTGCAAGAAAGTGAGCGTAGTTGATGCATTTGCATAGAATATCATGGAATAATAATAAATATATGATCTAAACGTAAAGCACCATTTTAGCTAGACCTTTGTTGTCGTAGCTTAGATGTAAGACACTAAAAAATGTTCTCGCTGGATCAACCCCAGCTGCTGCAACTTTGGCTGTAGCTAAAATGTGCCCAATGAAGACGAGACCCTTCTGGTAGATGAAATGCAAATGCTGTTTCACGCAACCCCAGAGTCTTAACCTGATATCAATATATATATATATATATATATATATATATATATATATATATATATATATATATATATGGTTGTTTGTAACAGAACATTCACTAAACGTAAATGTGAAGGACAACTCCAATGCAATCAAGCAGTCAAACATTTTATTTATGATAAATGCAAAAGCTGCTCAGTGCGCTATATAGGCCGAACTGCGTATTAAAAAATATTGTAAATTCGACATATTCTTAGTATAGAAACTGCGAAGTGGTAGGTATTTTACGAAGAAAATCGAACGTACTGCGAAAATTGGTATTTGCAACACCATTTAAAGAATTGTTACCACCACCCGCGCAATCAATTATTGTTTAATCATTAATCCCCAGCTAAATAATCAAAATGATTTTGTGCATAATTGCATTTTTCACTAATGATTAGTTTGTGCAAATTTCATCAAGCACGTTTTCCACTTCCCGTTTATTATTTCATAATGTATGTATTTAATTAGACTTAATGCTAGTTAAACTACCTTATCTCCGTGTTGACTAACGCAGCTCAGGTAATTTCACTTAATCCCGGTTCACAAAAACAATCTTCATTAATGCTATTTACTTTTTAAAATTTTATAAATAACCAAATATTTAAGTCTATTTGATTTATGGCGAAAATTTGATTGTCTTCTTTAAACTTGTTTTTTTAGATCTGAATTACAATTTAGTTGCTTTAATCCACGTTTTATCTCTCAATTATATATATATATATATATATATATATATATATATATATCTTTATATGTATAAATATGTAACTAGCTTTCTCTCATATACAATGAGTTACATAATATTTCGATACTGTCTATTTCGAACGTACCTCAATATTTGATAACCACTCAAAGTTCGTTTTATCAAGAATACAGAGCACGATAGCATGATTTTATCAACCAGTAGTAGAATTTAAGTCATATTAGATTTTATTCTTTAAAGAGCACGATTTGTATTTAGATAGTGATATATTTATAAGCAAATATGCTGTAATATACTAGTTTACACCATAAGAAAACGAGCTTAGTCATTAACAATGAGCACAGAAATAATATAGCAATATTCACTCATATAAGTACAGACAAAATCATTGATGAGTATTAACAAGTTTACATTATGTAATATGAATCTAATACCAGTAATGTACATTAATATTACATACACTATTCCGTTCTAGGCTACGAGTTCCTTGTGCATAGAAATTAATTTTGAAACAGCACGTTTCGAAACGTCGCTCATGAGATTAAGACATCAGTTAAAATGTGCGTCAAGTTTGTTTTTATTTAGAATTACCGGAACTAAATCGAGTAAATGTGAATTACAACATGCACAATAATAAAACGGGTTAGGGCAGTACTGCAGTTATGTTAATGCATTTCAAAATAAGTAAATAAGATTGGCCATAAAGAAGACCAGTTTGACAATACCCCTTACATAACTCATAAATGTGTCAGGTGCTGACAAGCAACTACCGAAAGACCTGGTTTTTAAAATAAACAAGTGAAAAAATATTAGTATATTATAAGAAGATTAAAACCATATGCTTTTCTGAAACGATTTCATTGGACGTGGTTCTTCTGGCAAAAATAATGTTATCGTTGTTTAACGCTGCAGGCCCGCGTGATTTCTTTGGAACATGTGACGCTGACTTCGTGAGGCGTTGTTCGACATATTCTTAAAGCATACCCAAAAAGTACTTACGACGAGCGTTTGATCTATCTCGTCTCGGTTAATGTCTCTGAGATGACCCAATTTGATGATGTCTAAGGCGCACAGCGCAAACTTGAGTGTGCGATCGATGCATCTGGAGATGGAAGCTAGAGAAAAATAATCAAATAAATAATACAGCCTACATATTATTAATGAAAATAGACTTTTATGACTAGTAAATATTTTGCTTGTCAATGCTCGATCCAAACATTTTATATTTATCTGCAAACAGTTTTCTGATTTGGAATTGATACTGGTTTAGTATAACAATTTTGACGAGGGACGTTAAAGATCCGGAATAATGTTCAAGAATTTCTCGTAGTTTCCATGTAGATATCATTCAATCAGCTGCCGCGTATATGTGCACAGATTAATCAACTGTTAATAGTCAAATATGAAGAAATGTTACTGTAGACATAGTAAACACAATAATCTAGTGCACGAGACACATAATAAAATCCGAAACACTGCACAATTAATGCCAACTAAAATATAATGCGACTAGCACATGTAACTAAGACGGTCCAAGTTAAAGTCCTGTGTAGTTTCCATTTTATAACCAGTCTTTTCTAGTATAGAAGTTATTAAACAAGATTTTGATATTGTCTAGGTCGAAGGTAGCGTAGCACAGTAAAAACACTATAAGTTCATTTGATGAAAAATACAAAGAAATGTCGTGCAACATGTTTCTTTTAAATACTGACTTAAATTCATTAACTATCAGAAGAATTTAAATCATATTAGGTATTAAACAAGGATGAGCTGCAATAAAGTTAGGACAAGGTAATTCTAAAAAAATGTTGATGAACTTACAGAAGCTTGGGGCTATACATACATACGTAATTAAGCAATTCTGTATGACCTCGTAATGTAAATAAGTGGTGCATTTGATGTTCTTCTGATTTTGGAGAATTTCATTTGCAACAGCAGAGAAGCTAAGGATGTATCTGTAGCTAGATCCTTAAAACTGCTGTAAGATTTTTATATTTCTACATATTTGTTAGATATCAGTTTCCAAACGTTTAACCTTTACGATCAAATAATACTAAGTTGCACGCAGGTACTCCCATTTATACACGCATTCTAATCCAAGTGGATGACTGATGATGAATCTATTGCATTAAACATTACTAATTTCTTCATAACTAAATTTTAGCTAAATTTATTATTTCATCTGTAGCAGAGTGTCCAATAATCACAGAAGTTCGTCAAGTACAACTCTGTAAATGGTCTCGGCTTCGATAAATCAAAAGAGAACAGGGTAGAAATTAAACAATTATATTTTTCGTGTTGATGGGAATATTTGATCGATGATATTTGTAGTATAACAATAGAAAGCTTAAACCGGTGAATTTCGACAACCTACTATTTGATGGGTTTCACACCTTGCGGCATTAAAATATATGTATGATTTTTCATAACAATGGACTTTTTATATACATTTTGATTTCAGCCTGGATATAAATCTCTCTATACTAGCGTAAAATGTTCACTGAAATAATTTATACATAATCGTGTTATACACGCAAGTTTAACAGATTTTAGAATACGATATTCACATTGCAATTCTAAGACTTATAATTGACCTATACATATTAGGTGGTTAAGCCACATCGATTCTTCATATAAAAACGCACTCAAATACTAGAATGTGGGCAATCACCGCATCGTTTATTGCCTAAACTGTGCAACGCAAGCACGTGGTTTGTTTCTAAATGAACTGAAATTGTTTACCATCGCCGTGAAAGAGAAATGAAGAATTTTTGGCGCCAGGGATAATTTTGTCATAGCGAAACGCCTGTTATATCGCGGCTTATCGAAATCTAATGATCGAAACACATCTGTGCAAAACGTTCGATTACAGTCGTTTTAACACCGAAATAAAAGATCTTTTTGCACATCTGGTTATTGTATTTACATAATTTATTTCGTTTTTCTACTAGTGTAAAATTGTACCACATTATATCATAAAAAATTGCCTTAACCGATGGAATCGCACTATTAATGTATTTTGGAAAATGACATCAATTAACATATGTGTAGATAAGCTCCATGTATGCTGTAAATTTACGTTAACATTGAAATATATGGTTCATGCAATATGTTTATCATCTTGTTTATTTGTTTTCGCCGGTCTTACTATTTACAATCATAAAAGCGCTGCTCTTTGTGGTGTACTTTTGATTTAGTTTTACACGAAAGGACGAGGTGTCCTGCTTTGTTTACGTTTTTTATCTTACATTCGAAATATAATTTTGTACGTAAGAGAGAGAGAGAGAGAGAGAATAAATAGCTTATAATTTAAGGAGTTTGTTGTGCAGCTACCGCGACCATTGATTCAAATATATGCGGGTACATTTTGTAGCCTCTTCTTTTCAGTATTTAAAAATTTACTTAGATTATTTTCTACTTTTTAATCTAACATTGAATTTTATCACTGTTATTATGAATGACCAAATTATATTAAGGTTTTATTTATGACCAAACAAAATATCTTTGACTAATACCTTTAAATACTTATTTTATACTGCAATGAGTAAATTTTGTTCTGTCCCTTCAAATGAGTTTGCGAAGAAAGTTAACTTGTAGAATAAAATGGTTTAAGTAGAAAATAGGTTGAATAAATATTAGTGTTGGGTCCAGTACTTATTTGTGCAAAACACTGGACATAATTTCCAATTGTACTAAGTAAACTCGAGTGTTATACCAATGCCAGGTGATTGTTATTCGATCTATATTTTTTAGACATTTTATTTTGCATTTACTGAGTTAAAATGTGTTAACTGACCACTTGTTTTATGTTTAAAATCCACGCATAGGAATAACTGTTTTACATATTTAGATATAGCATAAACCATTTTTGTATATCTCATACCTGTGTTTTATATACCCGCTTTAGGAAATATTTATGCTTTAATTCCCGATTTATTCTTCTATTTAAATTATCTTACAACAGTTTTGAAGCGTAAGAAAGCGTCAATTCATTAACGAAAATTTGTGTACAGCCGAACTTGTGCGCAAATTGTAACAACCTTTCATTGTACGAATTTCTAATTCATGAGATATATTATTAATTGTTACTCTAAATGAATTTTCTATTGCGGAGAAATTAAATTTCCAGGAATTAGTCAGTTATATATTAATTTTATTTTTTTGGGTTGAATGCATATTTTCTGCTAATCATAAAATTCCATTTAAGATAATAATAATAACAATAATAATATTAAAAACAAAATTAATAATAATAATAATAATAATAATAATAATATTTCTGTTATTAATATTATGATCTCGTTTTTCGAGGCATTAGTGTTTTAAATATAGTTTTTATTTCAATTATTTAAAAAAATTCTCCCTTTTTATAATTGTCATAACTAATTAAATTATTACTTATACTATATATGGCATTTTTATTATTATTACTATTACTATTATTTTAAGTAATATAATTATGTATATTGTTCAAGTTGCTGTTGTTATTGCGCGAATTTCATCAACTATCTATTTTGAGTTTATATCAAGTTATTACTGGACGAATTAATTTAGGTAGATTTCTTAATCATGTCCGTTATTTCGCGCCCTTTGCCTTAAATCGCACCTATTTCTCAAACACCATTAGAGCTTTTGTGGTCATCCTTAATACAATATTGTGTTTTTTCTATGTTCGTTTGTGTTTGA
Source organism: Eudiplozoon nipponicum (assembly GCA_029291075.1). Taxonomy (NCBI): domain Eukaryota; kingdom Metazoa; phylum Platyhelminthes; class Monogenea; order Mazocraeidea; family Diplozoidae; genus Eudiplozoon; species Eudiplozoon nipponicum. Next base: position 55,603 of record JAQBSW010005285.1, read on the forward strand.
GTGCTTTTTATCTGTTTCACTAATTCACTTACTAAGCTCATTACCGAAAATAGACAAAATGTCTTAGTCTAATTAGATAAACACATTGCAGTTAAGGTAACCAGTCGTTTTAGCCTGCAAATTGCTCCAGCGCAACTTCAGCTACAAATAGGTTTTCGGTTACTTCAAGCCAACTTTACTTACTTATTAATTTTTCCTACAATAAATGACACGATCACAATTATGGTTAATATTATTTTTCAAAGTAGCATTTCCTGATGCGGTAATTATTAAAGTATTATTGTTCTTATTATGATATTATTCTTATTTTATTATTATTAGTAGTAGTGGTATTATTAGTAGTAGTAATATTAATAGTAGTAGTAGCAGTGGTGGTAGTTAAAGTATTAGTTGTAATAGTAATAGTTGCTGTTGTTGTTCTTGTGGTAGTAGTAATAATATTTGTAGCTGTTGTATTTATAATAATAATATTAATAATAATAGCCACAATACACACAAAAAATTATTATTAATATTAGTATTAGTAGTATTAGTATTATTATACATATACATATTAGTGAGTAGTAGTAGTAGTAGTAGTAGTAGTAGTAGTAGTAGTAGTAGTAGTAGTAGTAGTAGTAGTATCAGCAGCAGCAGCAGCAGCAGCAGCAGCAGCAGCAGCAGCAGCAGCAGTAGTAGTAGTAGTAGTAGTAGTAGTAGTAGTAGTAGTAGTAGTAGTAGTAGTAGTAGTATTAGAATACTTACGAATGTCAAATAATAAAACGCGGTTAATATTAATTAAACATTTCCTTTGTCGGAGCGTAAGAGAATAGCTGCAATACGCAAAAAATATCTGCTATTAAACCATGCAGATATCTAGCTAATTCGTGTCCGGCGAATTTGCTTCATATTACGTAATATTAATTCGTCTCAAAAATCTTTTTATTTACAACCATTTTCCGCTCTATCATCATTCATTCTCACTTCAATCTCTTAAGATGGTACATAGGAATTTACCATTCGAATGTCATAAATATTTTTTGTTTTGGAGTTATGTCAGAATCGACGGATGTTTATTCTTTTGAAGACGACAAAAATTGACAAATTCAATTTTGATGATTTAATATGAAAAATAATCTTATAGGTGATTTAAGCAGCTCAGCATCTTAGCAACACTGCTATCAACTACATATCTCAACGTGTTTTGCCCATTTATGCTCATCCTAAAATATTGTCACAAAACTTAATTATGGGTATTAAACCGCAGATTTATTATTTTATTTTCGCATATACAGCCCTCGATCCAAGCAGTCTGGCATGCATTGAGATTGATTACATTGCCTTCCGCATGCAATATATGCGGTAACGATCACGGCCATTCAATAGATTTCGATACATTAATTACTTTTATTTAATTAGTTAATTATTGCTTGCGTGGTTAGTAACATACACTTTAACCTAAATTATCTGAATTCAAGTAAACTCCACTTCCGAACTTCATTTAACCATAATAGCAATTATTGTAGGACTGCCGAGGCGAGGGCCATAATTTAGTATTTTAAAATATTTTGTACAATTCTCGTCTGCATGTATTGTTTGTTTTCTGAAAACGTCTTCTGGTATTTCAACAGTATCTGTACTTGAAAGTGCATGTTATACGAAAAATATCTCTATAAATATCAATAAATACTTATCGTGTTATTTTCATGTTGACAAATTAAAATAAGACGAAATGCTATACTATCAATAATTATTTTTTAAAGATAATGTAAATAAAAATATTAATGCCAACGTTTTTAATTCGAGCAACTAAAAAAAATTGAGCGCAATTTTTATTTCGACTTAAATGCCAATGCAAATAAAGGGCAAACAACTGTTAAATAAATAAAAATTTTGCTAAGTGGAGATGCAAATCGAAATCAATTAGCCTTAGGTATAGTCATAGAAAAAGAATGTTTGTCACATTCTCCCCAAATCCCTATATTACGAAGTCTTTTGGCAAACACATTCTAGCTAAAACACCCACAATGTTTGCCCACTATAACTAGCTCACTAACGTCTAACAGACACTTATATAATCACTTCACTTCCTACCAAATTTGTCGTTTGCCCGGTGCTTCTTGACTCTGTGTTAGGCGTCGACTTTGTGTGCAATCGTGGAATGTTGTCGCGATCATCAGAATACACATTTGGTGTAGTGTGTCTGCGCTTTCTTATGTGTTTTGCTTGACACGTCTTCCTACCGCCTACTCGTATGTCGGAATTTTCAAAGTGGAAAGGAAGCGAATAGCATACACGTGATTTTCCCATATCATCACTTTTTCCACAAGTTTGTTGGCTAGCCTGGAATTTGTGTTGTGCCACTTGATGTGTAATGCATTAATTGGTGCGCAAAAATCATTTGAATTATTTTGCTGCCTAAAATTCGTAAACCTTGCAATTTCAGTCATGTCGCAGGCAGTTATGTTTTCTTTGGTTATTTTTTTTACAACAAAATGAGATCACAATAAGAATGAAACCGGTCTACTGGATGAATTGCCTTTTCTACACTACACAATACTTGGTATATACTGACAAATGTGTGTACTTAATGGTTCGGGTTTACATATCAATATCGTAACATTGATTAAATTATTTAAAATCTATGGTTTTTGGTAAGCATATCTTATTATGCAGTATTATGTGTCTTTTTCCAACAGAATGAAATAGATCATGTGTGGAATTGGTACAAGTGCTTTAACTGAAAACATTAACCTAAATTACCTTTCCTTTTAATGTTTATTTATTATTTTTTGGCGAATTTGCGTATTTTGAATAACTTGTTAGAATAAGTCCTTTAAAATTAATCAATCCAAATATTGTTCTCAAGTTATCTTCTAAAATTTATTATCAACTTTTATATATGTAGCAAAAGAACCATAGCTTTAGACCAGTTCATGTTACATTATTTTAAATTTAATGTTGTAGATATTTTGAACATTTGAAAACAATTATTATTCGTTAGTCGTTCAGGTGTTCAGCTGCACACATTAAAACAACATGCTCACTCTAACAGTTAAATACTGTTTGTTGCGGAGAACTAATATATATGCAAGTATGTATTAGGTGTTGCGAACCTAGTTGACCAAAATATATAGTGGATAAAGGGCGTAATACAGGCTCCTACTGACGAGTCGCCAGTAAGCACGAAACGAATGTGCATGAAATTATACTTTCCATTCATGCTGCCTTTGGTTTATCCTTCTGGTCAAAACTGAACTAATTTGTTACTAGGTTCGCAACAACTAATACATACTTGCATATACATTAGTTCTCCGCAACAAACAGTATTTTACTGTTATATATTGAATTGAATGATGTCATCCTTATCGCGAAATGTGATAACTGATATCGATCAAGGCCAGGCTGTATGGATTTACTGAAGTAACAGGTGTTCAGAAAGTGTTGTAATACTCAATTTCGGTGAAATATAGCATAAATTGATATCCATCATGTTGGTACCATTTT